>JAPDSC010110952.1:183748-230958 GCA_026290005.1 Latrodectus geometricus | reverse complement strand
CCTCTCCAAGGGACAGAGATACATATTTAGATTTTTCTAAATATGTATCTCGATTTAATAAATAGTAGTAATTTATAAAAGAATGGGATTTTTAAGTTGCTTACTTTGTTATTTGTTACGAAAAAATTATATGAAATTTAATATTATAGTTTCAATTTCCTCAATTATATCAAATTGCATTTCCTGGATTTTAAAACAAGAAGTAAATTAAACTAAAAAGGAAATACATTTCAAGTTTAAAATATTAACAATATGAAAAATATAGACGTTTTCATATTGATTTTTTTTTTCGTAATACAGTGGAACATAATTTTAAGCTACGTGTATTAACTTAACTAATTTCTTATCAGAATTACTTCTACACGTAACCATCTCAGGACGTTTTAAAAAAAAAAGGCTGCAATTCAGTAAAAAATTTATTGAATATCGCGCTTATCCATCCTATGACCAACTCTCTCGGTCGACGTACATCAACTCTTTTTTTCTGTATTCAACCTCTAATGGCGATTTCACATTTCTCACACAATTGAAGAACATTCATGTATTAATAATATCGCTGTTCTGGCTTACATTATTAAGAATGCCATAATTTTTTCTTGGTGAGTTTCAGATGTCATGATATATTCTTATTTGGAAGCTAAACTTTATTAAAATTCAGTATAAGTATATACCATCTTGCTATTATTTTCAATACATTTTATAACTTGAATAAATATTTTTATAAAATGATGAAAGCCAATCTTTTGAAATCTGAAAAAAAATTTAAAGTTGCTGCAGTAATAATATTTTACAATCTTGTCCATAAAGAAAAAAAATGTATCGATGCTTTTAAGGAGACAAAATCTTCGTTTTCATAGCCTATGAACTAACATGCTTTAGAAGTATGTTGGCAAATTCAGTTTTATAATTCATTTTAATTGCTTAAGTCTAAACTATTAACAGTATTAATCATAGTATCATCATTCACATAGTTTAAAATTTTAATTCTTGTAAATATAATTCAAGTTTTAAACTTAATTAACAAATGTAAATTTGCTTACAACTAAGTATACTATGATAAAAATTTCACAATAATAATAAAATGAATTTTAATTGTAAATAAAAAAATAAGTTTCTTATTAGATTAAAATTTTGTTTCTATTTACAAAAAAAAAAAAAAAAAAATTAATTATATAGTAAAATTAGAATGTTATCGAAAACTAATTCTTTAAATTAATTCACATTGTAATATATCATTTTGATATTTGTTCTTATGGTATTTGAGTATATTTCTAGGGCTATTTTCCAAATTTTCTAAAAAAGTTTTCTGATAGGAATGGGCTTGGAATTGATTGATAATATTGACATGTTCCTACTAGATAGATATTTCTACTTTACATATTTCATTTCATTGAAAATGGAATAATTTAAAATTTTATTTTTTCCATCAAAATTCAAACCATGTTTTAATTTGCAAAATACATTTATTGTTTTACAATAAAAGAATTTTTATAATTTTACAGAAGTGAAGGATATCAGATATTTATGAATGAGCATAATTTACGAATTCATGCTCACTAAAATGCAGTCTTCATTTCAAAAGCAGAAAACAGAGAGGCAATACCAGCAAATTTAAAATAAGGTTATTTTTGTTTTCTATTTTCGCAACTTAATCATATTATCAATAAATGTGCCTAAACTTAATTCCAAATAAATTTTAATTTTATAATCTCATCATTTCTGTATGACAATATTTTTAAAAGCAGGCTGTTAAAATTGCAGTGCAAAAGAAATAAATAATTAATCTTTATTGCTTAAGAAATTTTATAAAGTAAATAAATGTTTAATACTATTTCCTTTCCAAACAAAGCTAAAAATTTTTTAATTTTTTATATAATATTTCACTTTATTGAAAATCAAGATGTTAAAGATTGAAACGTATGCAAATAAAAACTGGAATATATTTATTCAAATTTGTTTATCAATATATATATAATTTTATTTTTTGGGAAATTAAAATATTTCGAGTGATTTATAAATTTGAAAAATTTAAATCCATTACATAAACCACCTAATATTTAATTTCTATTTTTATAATTTCTTTTATTGTAATGAAGAATACCTTCTTTTGATAAACTAATTTAAATTATTAGCTTTTCAAATTTACAAATTGAAAATAGTTTCTCAGTTTCAATTTGTAAATTTAAAAAAATTTATTGCATCATATAAATGAGCGAATATGGTAAATTTATATTATTTCTCATGCAAAAATATTTCTTCCAAATAAATTTTTAATGTTAGTTTCGTTTAACAAATATGTATAAGTTTTTAATTGGAGAATTAGCACAGAGTCATAAAAAATTATAATTATGTAATTTCAACAATATATTTTTCATTAAAAATGTATGTTATTGGAAAAATTATTTTGAGTGTGATTTACACTTATGGCCACCCAAATTGCAACACCAAAAGCAGACAAGAAATATCACAACAAAATTTATTTTGTGGATAATATGTTGTCCAAGTATCAAATGATTAAACTTATACGCTTCGGTGAAGTGTGGTTCCTGCCAAAATCAGTAGCCAGGGTAGCCGCCATTGTTGGAGATCACCACTGACACACGCCTCGGTATTGATTCAAAGAGATTTTGAATGTGTTCTAGGGGTACAGCAGACCAAGCAGCTTTCACAGCTTCCGTACGTTACCAAAGTTGATCGGGTGTGGCAGCTGGGGATATAATCTGGGTAAATCGTTTAGCAACTATGGACCACATGTTTTCTATCGGCGAAAAATCTGGTGAGCGAGCCAGCCAGGGAAACAATTCAATCTGGCAGTGGACGAAAAACCCTTGGACAATGCATGTCACATGTGATAACGCATTATCCTGTTTAAATATCGCTGTGGGCAAACCCTGAAGGTAAGGAAGGACAACTGGCTCCAACACCTCGAAGATGTAGTGATTGCTGTTTAAAGTACTGGCAATGCGTACTAGAAGAATGCTAGAGTGATATCTAATACCGTACCATACCCTAATACCCGGTGCAGGACCAGTGTGGTGGTGCATAACGCAGCTGTTCATCATCATCTCTCCACGGTGTCACCAAACTCGAATGCGACCGTCGTGGTGTTCTAGATAGAATTTTGACACGTTAATAAAGACAATTTCATTTCATTCTTTCGGCCACATCCTTCATTAATCGCACCATTGGTGGTGGAGACGCCTGTGGATCTGAGTCAAGGATAGACGAAGCAATGGACGTTTTGCCAACAGACCACTCTGCTGAAAATGGCGTTGAATGGTACTCGCAAGCATTGGAGGATGCGTTACAGACTGAATGTGCTGTGCTATGATTCGTGATGTGGCTGAGCGATCCATTACTGCTATGCGCAAAATTTAACGGTCATCACCTGAAGTGGTGGACTGAGTGGATGCAATCGAATACGTTGGTCCGCCGTATCCTCCTGCATCCAACGATCACATATTCGTATTATAGGTGTTTGGTTTCCTCCAACATGACTACTGATTTCCTTGAGAGATAATCCATAAATCCATAATCTCTATAGACCACTATCCTTCCTCTGTCATATTCGAATACTTGATAAAAAAATAATAGTTGTTTTCTAGGAGGCATAACACTTTTTTTGTATTCTTTTTTAATTGAAACACAATTGTTAAACATAAAATAATTGGTCATTGATTTTTCTAAGCCTTAATTAGCGCTTTAAAGTGGCGCCACAAGCCAGAGTGATGTGAATCCGCCCTGAAATTCTAATCTCTTGCAGATCTCACCTCTGCTAATGCATATTGTAAATTTCATGTTATTTGTATTTATGGTGGCCAATAATGTAGAAGATGATGAAAATCATATATCCCCTCCTCAGCTTGCTTCTTTGTGACCTAATATGGGCTTGGCATCTCCAAAATTCCTCCACTATCCATATATGGTAGTATATCCAGTTTGAACATGAGGATGATAATTCCACTCTATAAAATCCTTTTGTCTTGAAGTATAAAGAACATGAAATGGGACTGTTTAATCAGAGACGAATTAAGAAACGATTAAAAGAGTTCAAATTTAGATGCTTCAACGTTTTAACATTTTATAGAAGTAAGGCCCTCCAAGCCCTTTTTTAACCAAATAAACTTTTACATTATTGATTTAAATAAAAGTCAAGAAGTGAGATGGATAGGTGAGGAGATCTTAGAAAATAAAATTTGTAGTCTATTTTATAACTGTGATCCCCAAAAACGCATTTTTGCACAGGTTTTGTTGTTAACAAGGAACAGAACATCTTATTTTAGACTTTAAGCCAACGTCATCAAGATGATGTAGATTAGGGATTAAAGACTTGTTGAATTAGTGACCCTCCACAGGGATAGATAACGTTCAGGTGACTTTACCTACCCTAATTGATGTTGAGTTGGCCCTTAAATCACTAAAGTTAAATGAAACTTTAGACTTTGATCATGTACCAGCTAAAGTTTTGTGAGCATGTGACAGTTAAAAACATGCATGATATTATTTTGTCCTTATGAAATAATGAATAATTTCCTTGAGATTGGACTCGTAGTATTTTATAGCCTGTTTTTAAAAAAGGAATACCAACTTGTTGCTCTGGCTACCGAGGCACTATCTGTTAAGCACTATTTATAATTTTTCCCCCTATTATTTTTTTTAAAAAAAAATTCTCCTTGGCTAATGATGGAATTGGGGCTATTAATGTGGATTCAAGATGAGGAAACCCATCCCTGAAGAAATCTTCACTTTGGGACAAATTCTTGAAGAATCTAGAAAGTTCAAAATTGAATTACACTGTCTCTTTATTTATTTTAAGACTGTCTATGATTGTGTTGATCTTGACTTTCTTTTTTAGCTCTTACTGAATTATTCATTTCTAATTAAATTTTCATGTTAATTGAAGCAACTTTGACTAACACAGTTTTTTGTGTAAACCTGTTGCTTGACAGAGTTTTTTTAAAATAAAGAATTGTATGAGACAGAAAGACGCTCTTACTTTCCAACTTTTTAATCTTGCCTTGGAATAAATTGTCAGTCATCAACACCAGAGGTTCCATGTTTAACCAAAACTGTGCGACTTCTTGCTTATGCTGATGATATCATGATCATTGAAGCATTAGGAATGCTAAGGTAGAGGCATTTTGCTCCTTAAAAACAAGTAAAAAAAAATGTATCTTCTTGTTAATGAAGACGAGACTAAATACATGCCAATTGCTAAAGAGTCAGTAGTTTTTAATTTTTAGAGACTGGAAATTATATATTAGAAGTAGTTAATACCGTTTTTATATTTAACTCAAATATCAGTGCTCAAGATGATGTGTCATTGAGATTGAAAGATGAATATTTTCAGCTAATCGATGCCTTAATGACTCACACAACTTTTAAAATCTAAATTAATCAAAAGAAGTACTGAAATCACATTATATAAAACACATATCAGATTTGTGCTTACTTATGAATCTGAAACTGTTACGTTTACTAAATTCCAGGCAGAACAGCTTGCTATCTTTGAACGAAAATTTCCGAGAAAAATCTTTATTGCTATGAATGAAAATGAAGTTGGTTGGATTTGGCGTCAACATAATTTTGAACTATACAAATTATTTAACAATAAAAATATTATCAAGTTTATTAAGGTTAGTGGCATAAAATTTGCCATTAATCATTAATATTTAAAATTTTCAATCATAAACTCTGGGAACTAAAAACATCGGTTGCCCAGGTTGAGATGGACGGATTGCGTAGAGGGAGATTTATGATTCTAAAAGTAATTAATTGAAGATCAATTGATTGAGTGTGTATTTATTGAATTCAGTTTGAAAGGGGGGGGGGACTGGAAACCTATATTTAAGTTGCAGTAAGGAAATTAACAGGTATACATGAATATTAATGCAGTAATTAAGTTGCAGTAAGGATATTAACAGGTATACAGGTATTATGAAACTACTAGAACCCGTGGTTGTCTGATCGAAAAAGACGTCGTTCTCCTTACCTAGTAATCACTGGTCCGTATATAAGTAAGAGTGAGCTCACATATTGCCATCCGTGGATCAAAACACACCATTAGAGTAAATCAGGTAAAAATTTCGGCCACATTTGCTCAGTGAACAAAGATTTTATTTAGCTTTTTAATTAATCTAGATTTGAATTTAAGTGCAATTGAGAAAAAAAAATAATATTATTACAAAAATGGGGAAAATTTACAATTTAAAATTAAAAACGTGTTGAATCTAAATTATTAATATATTGTAATTTAGATTTTTTAACTCGTTACTTATAAGTATTTATAAAGGTATTTCATAAAAATTATTTTAATGACAATAATTACTATTACAAGCAATTTCTATATATTTGAGATTTATTAAACTAGTGGTTGTTATTATTTCTTGGAGAAAATAATCCTTTCTAATTATATACTTCATTTATTTAAAAAAGATATACATTTGCATGTAGCATTTATTAATATGATATTGTGTTGGATTTTCCTCATCAAAATAAAACTGATATGATCAACTACTTTGATTTCGAGATTGTTGTTTTCTGCAAATCTTTATTTATTTTTATAATGATTTTTTCATATAATATTAAATATTATTTCAGTTATATTAGGGTTTCATCCTTATGCTATTAGTTAAATCTTATGCTATTTTTTAGCAATCTGACAGACGAACTAATGCTGCACTTTCTCTTGGTGAAAGCTTATTGAGAAGGGAGCATTTCTGGACAGAGTGCATTCTTCCTAAAACTAGACTTAAATCTCAACATTCTTTTCTTTTTGAGTGTCGAAGACTTACATGGGCCTGTGAGGTCTCCAAATCCAGACAAAGCCTTAATAAGCTGGCTATTTTTACAGGCCTTCTGAAATATACTACTGCTGGATTTGATTTGGTACATCCTGTCCGAAAAAGTCAGACTTCCATCAGACTGAATTGTATTCCATTGCTTTGGTCACTATACAAGAGAGATATCATAGTCAAGAATGGTTATAGGTTCCTAATGGATCAACCACTTCTTCAAATGGGAAAGCTGGAGCCAGTGCTTACTCCAAATGTTTCAGTATTCGAGAGCCTCTGGACACTTGGAAAGATAATTTTGATGGAGAAATCTTTGAAATATTTATGGATATCAGAGATATTAACTAACTGGACAAAACATTGTTATCTTCGTCGATTTTTAAGTTACGATTAGGTTATATCTGATTATGATTCATACTCCTCTGAACTTAAGTTTGAGTGTAAACCATTTATTGAGTCTCTTCTTTGTTCTGGAAGAATCTTCTTTGTTTATCTTTGTTAGTCTTCAAGGGATCCTGGGTCATTGCGGCATTTACGAGAAGGAATGGACTGACATTTTGATTAGAGAAGATATGATTTTAGATCCACCCTCCCATCCAGTTCCTCTTTGAAATACTAAGGGACTTTTTGTAGCAAAATCAGACATGGGACGATTTCAGCTCTTAGGAACTTGGTTGATAGAAAATAATGGGTTTGCCTTCTTTTGGCCAGCAGCGTCCTTTCCTCCTTCCCAGGGCAGAGCGTGTTGCTTATTTTAGAATTATTACGAGACATGACTATTTCCAGTTCCATTTATTTAAAATTAATCTGGCTAATTCACCTTTTTGTGTGATCTGGGATACTTCGCTTATGACTGGGGAGACCTCTTTAGACGTTCTCCATCTCTCTATTTGATGTTAATTCCAGTTATGATTTTTAAGCCCTCTTGCCTTCTGAAACTACTTCAAAATTGTACTATGCTGCAAGATGCCTTATGTCGGAAAAGTTGAGGGAATTAATTTAAATAAAAATAATCACCAATCACAAAAATTATTTACTACTATGTTTTCATGTAAAATAGCTAAAAACTGTTATGTAAAATTAAAAATATCCTTTATTTAAAGTATTATTTATATTATTTGATTTAAAGTTTCTACAATGTTTATTCGCATTATAAATTTGTTTCAAATTCGAAATACATGAATAATTTCAAATTTGTTCATTTACAATCACTTTGAACATTTCAAAAACAAATATGAATGTTAAAAAGAACTTATCTTCTAAATTGACACAAAAAATCTAAATGAATAATTAGCATTGCCAAACTTAATTCCATAATTAAAACTTTTCTAGCAATTTTACTTATTTCCAAATTATTTTGACAACTCCTATACTAACTTAACTCTTGTTGATGTTCGAATGGAAATAAATGACAAAATATAAAATAAAATGTTCCTTTGATTTGCGTATCCATATGTTAAACAAAGAGGCATCATTTTTGATCCCTTAAAGAAAAATCACAATTTAAATCAAACCATTGACAAACTCTCAAATATTCCATTGTATCATTCACAAAGAAATATGTGTAAAGAATGTTCTTTCAAGTTTGTTTTACTTACTGTGTTCAAACTTTACGTTATTCTGCGCAACGAATTAACGATTCGATACCTCTCAAGTTAAAGAATACGAGGACCTCACTTTTATTTATATACAGCTCAGTGATGGTAATAACAAATCCTATAAATGACCCATTTGTAGAAACGTTGGGCGAACACACCACCGAGATACCAAGGTCTGAGACCCTAAAGGAGAAGTCACTGTGACATCATTAACTGTAGACCAATACCAATAGTCTGGAATCAGAAAATTTTACTTTTTCAATATACATCGTGTTATATTTACAACATGGTTCTGTTTATATGATTTTTTAAAATATTTCCTTAATATATTTGATTTTTTTATTGTTTTCCATAGAATTCTTTCTCCCTGGACATAATAATTTCTCCAAAAGTTCCTGAATATTGCCATACTTGTGCTTTCTAATGTAAATTAAATTTCGATAATATTAATGTCAGTGTAATAAAATTTCCAAGGGGATCAGAACTTTTAAATAAAGGGATTTTTATGACTCTAAGAAAGGGCATTTAACCTACGAAGTCACCAAGGGTAAATTTCATACACTTAATATTCATTCTTATTTAGAATATAAATAAATATTTACTTTACACATATTACATTGGGTTGTTCGGAAAGTCATTTCGTTTTTCCCACCTGAATCAGTTTTTTGCTACTGAAAACCAACCATTTTATGAATATGAAATCATGTCACAATCAGAAAGATGATAAAAAGTATTGGACTAGAAATGACAATATGAAATTCAATAAAATATTTATTTGTTATGCGTTTTTCATTTTCATATAAAACGAAATAACTTTCCGAACAACCCAATATTAGAAATAAATGAATATTAAAATTAAGTGTTACATGAATATTTTAATGTTTAAAACAAAGAATGGCTTACATTACAAAATTAGTTTATGACAGCAAAATATTTTTCTTTATATAAATTTGAAATGAGAACTGTAAAAAATTAATTTACAATACATAAATGTAAACAAAACATCCATTAGTATATATGTTAAATGTATAAATATTTAAATACTTGAATATAATTTAATAACAAATTATTGTGAAATTAGCTATTGATAAGTAGAAAAATATCTTGGCTAATAGTGGCGTTAACTTAGTTCATTATTGATGGGCAAAACTGAACACACCTTGGATGATCAACATTTTATACATAAGAGCAATATTTGTTCCCAAGCTTGAATGCTTACATTGAACCAATCTGGACAGCCAAGATAAGATAAAACATGGCTGACAAGATAGTCCAAAGCTTGGCTCT
Source organism: Latrodectus geometricus (assembly GCA_026290005.1). NCBI lineage: Eukaryota > Metazoa > Arthropoda > Arachnida > Araneae > Theridiidae > Latrodectus > Latrodectus geometricus. The sequence goes on along the minus strand of JAPDSC010110952.1, from coordinate 221,279 downwards.
GAAAAATGGTCGTATCTTGGAAGCCAAAATAAGAACTTTATTTGCAAACCTTACAGTGATATTATATGTAACTCATATTAATAACACTGGATTTTATTTTGAATTATTAATTACAAAAAAAGTATTTTAGATTGCATTTTTTCATTTAATCATATTTTTTTTTCATTGAAAGCTGTATTGTTGCATCTTATATAAGTAAAATAACTGTCACGCTATTTTTCATTCCATATTCAAAAGTAAACACACATGTGACAAATTTATCATTACTCTAAGCATTACTAATACATTTAGTAAAATTTACAAATTATTAATAATGAAGAAATTCGGGTTATGTTAAGGTGAATTTATTATGTTTAAAAATGAAAATTATTCCCTTTTAGACAAAATTAATGATAATTTTTATTTCATCGTATTTTCTAATTTTAAAAGTTTCAGTTAAAAATATTTCGGCTGATTTTCAAATACTGAACTCGAAATAGGCGCTCAAAAATGATTACTTTTTAAAATCTCAAAATAATAATTAAAATTAGCATCTCAAAAGAAGGAGTCAAGCTTGAACTACAAACAATTATGCTATTTAATAATTCATCTAAAGGAAAAAAAATTTTATAAAATAATGAAGAAATAGAAAACATGGCCGTTCTGTTTAAGCCGAAAAGATTTAGCAGAAGAAAAGTATTCAAGAATATTTAGCCTTCATTTAATTCCTTAAATACAATTATGAGATTTTGTTTTATTATGAGTATGATTTAATTTATGATAAGCAACAATTCATTAATGAATTACATTAACATTGTAATATTATGAATCTTAAAGTGGTTGTTTCTTTCATTAAAAAACTTATTTCAAGTTTATATATATATATATATAAAATTTCTTATGTAATTTTAGAAAATTACAGAAGAAATTACAGTTGAAAGTTAGGACAAATATTTAAGGGTCTTTTTTCCCCCCTCTAGAACCGAAAACTTGAGATCATTTGTACGTCACTTTATTTTACTTATAATTGACGACATTAGTGTGACGTCATATCCACAACTATTTCCAAACAAATACAATGTAAACATTTGTTTAATATTGTATTTAAGAGTGCCTTCTTGACAAACTTGGAGATTTTTGTTTGGCTATCGATTTATTGGTGATTTTTGTTGGCTCAGAACAATAAATTGTTCTGTTGCAACCAGAATACGATTGGATTTTGCCCAGCTTGGTGATTAGCTGTGACTACAATTTGGCGAGAATCAAAGGTTAAAAGTTTTAGCAAACACGTTATCCTTAAATAATGAATATCAATTTCAAAAATGATAATTTAAAAATCTATCACCGAAGTCTATGGCAGTTTCAATGATAAATGGCGCTTAACAGCAAATGTTTGGAAACAGTTGCTGAATATGACGTCACAACTAATGTTGTCTATTGGTCTGTGAATTAAACAAACAATTATTTCCTCCAATGATGCTGAATATTCAATTTTGTCTACCAATCAAAAACAAGTAAATTTGTTATTGAGATTAGCTCTTCAGTGAGCAATTGATGACATTAGTGTGACGTCATATTCACAACTGTTTCCAAACAAATACAATGTAAACATTTGTTTAACATTGTATTTAAGAGTACCTTCTTGACAAAATTGGAGATTTTTGTTTGGCTATCGATTTTATTGGTGATTTTTGTTGGCACAGAACAATAAATTGTTCTGTTGCAACCAGAATACGGTTGTATTTTGCCCAGCTTGGTGATTAACTGTGACTACAATTTGGCGAGAATCAAAGGTTAAGCAAACAAAAGGTTAAAAGTTTTAGCAAACACGTTATCCTTAAATAATGAATATCAATTTCAAAATTAACAATTTAAAAATCCATCACCGAAGTCTATGGCAGTTTCAATGATAAATGGCGTTTAACAGCAAATGTTTGGAAACAAATTGCTGGATATGACGTCACAACTAATGTCGTCTATTAAAATGAAAGTTTTGTTGAATAATTTAGTGGGATTGGTTATTACATATATTCATGGAGATTTTGTCTCGATACTGCTATTAGAAAATAAATACTTATTAATCATTAGATAAAGATACATTTATTTCATGCACCATGTAAAGCACAATAAATATTAATATTTGATTCCTTATCCAAGTAATAAAAATATCATAACATCCACTTTATAATTATTTTAAATCAGCAGGAACGATTTAAATGTTTTTTTTTTTAAGTATTTTTTCTGGACAGCTCATTGTCTTCGTTTGATATCATCAATTACAAAAACAACTTCTCAAATTATATATTTTAAAATGCAATATTTTCAATAGGCATAAATTATGTTTATAAATAACTTAAGATTTAATTTTGAAAAGCGGGTACAAGCATGACGACAACATATATCGGAATTTTACTATAAAAATAAATAAAAGCAATTTTGAAACTGAATAGTGTCAAAATGAAAATTCTGTAAAAAGTTACTTCAAACTGAGTTCTTTATTAAAAATATACATAGAGCTATGAAATTTTAGAACCGAAAATTAATAAGAATTTGAATCTATAAATTTTCTTAGCTAATTTTTAAAGGTTTAATTCTTAAGTAAAAAATGACTGAGAAACTTCCTTCTATCACCACAGAAATTCAGCAATTACAAGAAATTGAAACAATTATTCATGATGTATTTAAGCATTGTGATACAATGACATCTGATATTCTTGAATATAGTTCTGGTAAGGAATAAATTAATATATAAAGTAAAAAGAGCATTATTTTTGTAATTAGAATACGTATCATGGTAAAATCATAGTATGTGTAATGCGTCTGTCACAAATAGCGCCAAGAGCGAAATGAGCCCTTCACGCTTTTTGCCAAACTCTTTCAGTTAAAAAATAATGTTTTTACTATTGTTACCAAGAAATGTCAGAAGCATAAACAAAGAAAAGGCCAAATTTACATATCGTAAAAAAATATAAAACATAACTGAATAAACTGCAAAATGGCTAAAAAGCAATAATTCACTGAATCTCGCTAAATTAACAACTACAGATAACGAACTTTATTGCTTTGCCAAATCCACTTTTTTAAATTGCTAACCAAACAAGTGATAAGTAAGAACACTAAAAACATTTTAAGAGTTGATTCAAATTTCTTAAAAATATCTGGTTAATCTGCGCTTTAGGTCCCCTACTTCGCCAACTTGCGAATTTGATGCGCTTTTTCGCACATGCTCATTAATTACTCTTTTGTTTTAGCCTTTTCATTGGTCGCTAATTAAGTTTCACTTTGAAATAGCGGTAGAATTTTTGCCATGGCATGTGTGATTTTGAAAACTCGCCAAGTAGGGGACCTAAAGCGCATTTTCACCAAATATCTTAATAAATAGAAATTTTTAAAAAAATATGTCTTAAATTTTATAATTATAACTCAATAAAAGGTGAAAATATACTTTAGGACCCCTGCTTGGCACGTTTTCAAAAACGCCGATGCCACGGTGAAAATTCTACCGCTATTTCAAAGTGAAACTTAATTTGCGACCAATGAAAAGGCTAAAACAAAAGAGTAATTAATGAGCACGCGCAAAAAATACGCATCTAATTCGCAAGTTGGCGAAGAAGGGAACCTAACTGCAAATTAACCCAATAAATATTCTTAGTTAAAATTCTATTTCATAACAATAATTTAAGAAATGAGTCATAATTAGGAAGTAACAATCTTTAGATTTTGCAAGTAAATAATCTTAGGCACTGCTGCTGTATAATCCAGCATGGCAATTTCTAAACTTTTTTGATGACAAAGAAATGTTGTCAAGATAACATAATTGTGATGTAATAAATTTTTATTACATCACATATATAAAAAAATGAGAAAATATTTTTTTTATTTCTAATGGAAAAGTAAAAGATTACTATTGTCAGAATAACAAGCCTTAAATCTAGACAGAAGAACAAAAGTAACATGAACACAGATAATAAACTTAAAACCCAGTAAGTCTCTAAATCATTTATCTTATGCTGAACTCTAAAGTATCTCTCCCACTAGTGTACCAAATTCAGTAAAGAGCAATGATTCATATGGTTGATGTCCATTTCTTCTTGTATATTTCACATTTTGCAAGCATAGCTTGCATTACTTTTATTGTAAAGTAAACATAGCAACTATAACTTTGAAAATGCAAATTCTAAAAAATAGCAACATGAAGTTTATTGCTTGATTACACCTGTTTTGTAAGCTCTCCAGCAATTGGAATAGATGATATAGATTTCATTCTCATTTTCTCTGATGCCTTTTGCAGACACTTTTTCTCTATTTGGAATGGCCACAAGAACTGTTTTGTGTCATTGCAAATTATGCCAAAACTTATAGTGGCTGGAAAATATGTCCAACATTATTTTTCATCTTGGTGGATAAACTTTTGGGATACCCCCCAAAAATTACTCGCCAAATCTGCCACTCCCTATGGACTTTTTGGGGTTGCTGTTTCTTATTTTGGTGTTGCCAATTTAGGTTTTTTCAGCTTTTAAGTTTTTGTTGTTACCAAATTTAGTATTTTCTTGCATTTTGTAACATTTTTTGAGTTTTTTTTGTTATTAATTGTTTGTATTTAGCGAGAATTTATCTTGGCGAGAAAAAAGGCGCCAAAAACAGGTATTTCCCTTGGCGAGAAAAAAAGACGCCAAATTTCCAATTTGGGGGGTATATCAAAGTAGTTCCACTTTTGGGGAAGAATGGAGAAAGATAAGAATCTTTCTCCATTCTTATCCCAAAGTGTCTTCATTACAAATTTCTCTAAGATAGTTCCAATTCCAAATCTAAGTTTCAATTGTTGACTGTTGTATGTGATATCAGAAATTCTTTTTTACAAAATTTGATGGATATCGAAAAATTCCATTGACCATAAATAAATAAATCTTATGACTATTGTGGAGGAGAAATGACAAATCTTGAACCAATTGTCCTAACTGATTCTGATTTCTTTCTTGCATGTGTGACATAACCACCTTACCCTTTTTCAAGAGATAAAATCATATTAAGCAGTTAGGAATATTTTCATCCTGAAGGCATAATTTCACATTGTTGAAAATGTGCTATTGAAGCTACTTTGTTATTTAGGAGATCTAAAGGAAGTACCACTACAAGAAAGAACTAGAAAGCCAACTGAAAATGAGATAGCTGCCACAAAATATAATGAGTTACAATATTTACTGATTTTTTTGTGCAAAATATGTTATATACAAAAGATGGCCATCAAAACATAATTGATATTTGCGCTATATATTTTTGTTTATCGTTATATAAAATTCGCATATATATTTTTGTTTATCGTTTGGGTAGTATATGCCCTTGAGATTTCTGAATTAGGAGTTTTTTTCAGGGTCACATAATTAGCTCTAAAAATGCCTAACCCCCAATAGGTGCTCCAGGCTTTATCCAGGGAGCTGGCTATACATCTGGAGCACTGGGTATCCATTTTAGTCACCTCTTAGGACATCCATAATTTGTACATTACACATAATCATATATTGGAACTATTCTTTAACACCTAATCATCACATGGGTGTGATATCAACCAACATTTGGCAATTAATAGTTTTTGGTGAATTTTTAGTTCGGTAACTAAAAATAATCACTTCATTTAGTTAATTTTTGCCCTTGGTAATTTGTGATTGCTCCTTTTAATTCATACTAAATTTACTTATATGTTGTTCCATCAATCATTTCTGTGAAAAAAAAAGCTGTTCAGATATTGCAATTAATACCAAATTCTGCAGTTTTATGATGACACTCAGATTTTGTGCCTTTTATTATATTTATATTTTTTTTTCAATGCATTTAAGTTTTATATTTGTGATTAAAATTTGTATTATAAATTAGAATGCCGTATTTTTCTGCATACGATTTGCAAGACATTTTTCTTGAGTAAAATAGGAAAAAGCATCACATAATACGCAGCACTGTATAGTCTGCAACAATTTTTTTGGTAAATAGTGGAAAATATATATAGCTGATAATATGGTGTTACGTTAAATAAAAAATAAGCTGTAGGATTAAAAATATAATGAAAAAACATTTATTTTGAAAAACTTTTGATTTGATCCTATTTGGATCCACCTCATGGCACAAAGTGTGGTGAACTGAGAGAAAAGCTTCAAATCAATCAAGAGTGATAAGTCTGAGGATATTCTTGTAAAACTTATTGATATTTTGTTATTTTATAATGAATGTGGATATATTTTTAAAATAAAATATGTTTGTTTTGTTAAATGAAAGAAATGATATTTTTGAATTGCACATTTAAAATTTTTTTTTTTGTTCTAGGCATGCTTTGTTTTTCATCTTACATTAACAGGTTTATCACCATTTTGTTTGCTGTCTCTGTAGCTCTTAATTTAAACTATGCAATGTAAATTATATGCTTTCACATTCACATGACGATATACAAATTTGAATATTTTCAGAACGAAACAGCTTAGGTTAAAACAAAATGTCAAAATCTAATAGCAAACGTCAGATCTTTAATAGGAATTAAATTTGTTCTTGAATATAACTAGACAAAACTGATTATAGCCGAAATAAGTCAGCTGGATTGTGGAGCCATCTGTTACATATTTTTTAAAATTTAAACAGCATTTCTTTCAAAACTTTTTTTTGTAAGCTTTTCTGATGGAGAATGTTTTTTATCATTTTATCTGTGACACCATTTAATATATACAATGAAATTTGAAACTTTTTTAACATATTTGTGGATTATGTGCAGAAAAATCTGATATGCTTTAATGAAAATATAAATTAATTGCTAATTTTTTTCCTCACATTTTGAAAAAATGATTAAAATTTGCAATATTTTTTTGAATGAAAATGACTGATGGATTAAAATGTAAATATTGAATCAAATTCCATTGATAACCTTAATGGGCAGTAAAGGAAATTTCAATTTTAAACTACCCAGGATGCACTCAAATTAGAATTTCCCTTTTACAGTAACTGTTGTTATGGATTAAAATTTTTTTCATAATAAAGAAGAGCTCAATAAATCTGTTTTCATATTCAGCAATTTTTTGCTCTTTTCCATTTGATACTGTTTTGTTCATGTTTGCTAAATGATCATTCCAGATGTAAACATCATCTTATTCTTTGTATCCTGGAAATTTAAAACACAAAAATAATCTTTAGATACATAAAATAATCTTAACAATATTTGTATGCTAAAATTTATAAAAATCTCTGAAAAAATAACAAATATTTAAAAAATCAGAAGTTTTTAATTCTAAAGATTATTTTATGTAGAGAATTCTAAAGATGATTTTATGTAGATTGTTTTAGAAGTTTTTAATGTAAATAAAACTAATAGACACAAAGAAAACAAATTTCAGTCAGCAAACTAATTATTACTAAGTTCAGAATTCTTAATATCAATATATGTATTTCTGAAAATATTTGTATTTTAAGGTGCAAGTTCTATCTAAAAGTGTAAAAATATAGAAAGGTAGCCATTTATTAACAATATTCCATTATTGTCTTGATATTTTATATTCCTCATGCAGATTTGATAGTCTGAATTGGACAACTAATTACTGTATAATAAAACTACATTTGAGGTCAATGCAAAATAATATAATAAAAAGTTTTGGCTCATATTTACTGTACGGTCGCTCTTGGCGTGATTTTACAAAGTTGGCAATAAATAACATTTTCTGGCAACCCAACCAATTCTGGCCAATCACAGATGAGGGATTCCGACCAATGAAAAATGGGGGATTCTGATAAAATGGGAACCGACCAATGAAAAATGGAATATTCTGTTTATTTTCAGCCCTCGCGAGTCCAGATTGGCGAAGTTGGCGAGTTTTTGAAAAAGTTGCCAAGAGCGACCGTACAGTAAATTTTTACCAAAGTTTTTATGAAAATAATTTAAAAGTTTTGGTAAAGAAAAAAAATACATTTGATTATTTTTGGATTTTATCATATGATATGATATATGTAATTATAATAATAAGAAAATCAAAAAATCAACTCAATGGATTGTATGGTTTGATGGTAATCAATGAAAGTTTTATAGTTAAGGTTTCAAACGCTTCTTTGATAGTACACTTAGATTCAGTAAAAAAAAAGGAAGAGGGAATATTTATTTTGATTCTTGAATATGTTGCTGTACTACTAAAATAAAAGGATAGAGTTTACAATTTTACGAGATCCATGTAAGCAAATTCTCAAAGCATTTCCATATAAAATAATTGATAATCATATAAAGATTTCCTTTTTGTTTATTTATAATAGTACTTTTTTGTATATTGATGAAAGTTTTTGGCTTTACTTTAGGGGATGGCTATAGATTTCTGTTTCTTGTAATTCTTTGACGAATCTCAAAAATACTTTTCTTTATATCAGTAATCTATTGTGCTGTTTTAATTTTGCATTAAAAATAATCATTTTTTAAAGGTATAGATATTTTTATTTTTATGATATTATAATCATTGATGCATGTGTGTCATTGTTTTATCTCATCTGACTTTATTATTTAAAGCCTAATTTATTGGATTTACTTGAAAATTTTTTTGAGGATGACTTTTAATTCATTTATTCCTGCATTGTTATTTTCTTTATTCTAAGGCTGGTTGGCATAAACTTTTATTTACAAACATTTCCTTCAATAAAACCATATGCATCCTTTCTAGGATATCATATAGCTTCTCCAAATGTGATTACATGCAAACACCAAGATGATGTTATTTTTAAAATGTGCCACATTTTATTTAGGAGGGTATATTAATTTTCAAAATTCTTGATTTTTAAATTAACTTACTATTCTGCATTTGTTTGCATTAATGTTTTTTACTTTAATCTTTGTGTCTACTATTTGGTGCTTTTACTAAGTGTAAGTTGATTTCTAATTTTGAAATAACTTATCATTTCCAAAATGTCTTGCTTTATAATGAAAATAAGTAGCACTTTTAAATGTTGAATTCTACTCAAGTAATATTTTATTTAAAAAATCTCATTTTATGTTGAAATAAATATAAAATTGGACTCTGGGTTTACATTTCAAAACTGCATAAACATTAATTTTTTAATACATTTCAACTTGTGATTGTTGAAAATTAAATGATTAAAACAAATAATTTTTCTTTATAATCAAATTTTTTAAAATTATATTGACAATTACTATACCACAAAACTTATTTTCATTTTAACAATTCACTGTAAGTGATTATTCAATTCACTGTAAGTGAATATTTTTAAAGAATCTTAGAAAGCAAGAAAAATTCCCCTCCCATTCTATTTTCAACTACATCACTGTTAAATAACAAAAGATTATAATCAGTTCAGTGTCACAAATATTTCTAGCATGAAAATCGCTCAAGCTATAAATGTCAGAATAAGAATCTAGAATTTAGGGGAAAAATTGTTACAATTATTACTGATATAAATTTTCTTCATGACTAAAGTAAAAATTAAAATGAAGATTCCCTTTTATTTTTCCTCATATTTAAACTATAAAATAATAATAAAAGTGAAACATTTAGTTCTTATTTCAACAACTTTTTAAATTGACTTTTAACCAAAAATTTCTTTTGTTTAGATTCTACTCAGGAAGTTAGAAAGTTGACAGAAAGCATGAAGCAATTAGCAGAGCAACAGAAGCAACTTGCTGCATTGTCAAATGCTGCATCACATATTGAAGAATTGGTGTGAAAATTTTACTTCTTGTTTCATTCCATGCATCTAAAAGAAATAAAAGCTTTAAAATTTAATAATTCTAATATAAGCTTCATAAATAATATATATATATATATTACCTGTTTATAAAGCATTCTTTTCTCAGGCTGGGAAAGGATTATTCAGCTTTTCATCTCTTCGGTGGTTGTGATAAAACTGAGTACCAGATACGCTTGAGAACTAATCACTAGGGGTTTCATGTTAGGCTAACCACCTTACCGGGACATGCTTTGCATCCAAAGATCCTTTGCCAAGAAAACACATATGAGCATTGTAGGCTTTGGCCTTTGGAGTGTGTTGGGCCAATAAATTTAGTTTTGTTATTGTTAAATAATTGTTAATTAATATTTGTCATACATGTGCTTAAATTTTATCTTGATTGGTTTAGACATCATTTTCATTGTCAGAAGGTAGGGAGTTCAACTAATGGCTTGATAAAGAGCCATCATGTTTACTTAAGGTGGCTGGGGCACTTTATTTAAGCTGTAGTTGCAATGTCCTTCAAGTGAACTGATACATCTGAGGGTGGCAAGTTAATTATTTGGGGTCTTCTGCTTGATCCTGCTTCTAAATTATGATCTAGATTACACATTTTTTGCTAACAATTGAAAACTTGTTACATTGTTGTTATTTTGATAAGCATTTCTATGTTTCTTAAAGCAGGAGTTCAATTCTAAGAAACAAGTATTTTTATGAAAAATAACTTGGTTGAAGAGGGCCAATATTGCTGATTTGACTGCACTAAGGTTTATTTTTTGTTAATGTAAAGAGATAGCAATTATTGAATAGAGTATAATATTCCTTTCTTGATTGTCAAATGATATATTATATTATTCTCTTTTCTTGGTTATTGAATAGAATATAAGGTTATTATTTTCTTAATTTCTCACTTAAATACTACCTTACTCTCATGTTTTACTTTTTGATTCAGTTTTCATTACATATGTTCTGAGAAACAATATTAAAAAATTTGATATTTGCACCAACTTTCTTGGTTGATTGGATTTTACACAAGTATATCAATTATTGATTTTCATAATCAAGTTTTTAAATTTTTTATTGTTTACATGATTTCCTGCAATTATTTTTGTATAAGTAGCTTTTTCCTCTGTAATCAATGAATTTTTCTAAACTAATTGTTAATTTAGAAACCATTCTGAATTGCTTAGACAAAACTGAATTCTGTTGATTCCATAGAATTTTTTTCAGTGTTGCGGAATGAAATATGAATAAAATTTTTTTTGAATGTTTTCCAGTATTAATATAATGCACACAATATTCTTCTGAAATAAATTGTTATATTTTGCGTTTCATTTGCTTATATTTTAGATCTTCTTATTTTACCATTTTATTTTGTTCTGTTATAGTTTTAATTGATTGATAATAAAGCATGAGGACTCTTAAATTTTTCATTCATTTACAGTTTTAGATTCTATTGTAAATTTTTATTTAACAAAAAAATAACATGTTTAATTTTATGTTAACTATTCGCATTTCCACAAAATAAAGTTATATTTATTATGTTTGTAAATGTACAACCGTTCAGGTTTTTATTGTGGAGTTCAGGTTTTTATTGTGTGTTCAGGTTTTTATTGCATTATATCAGAATGCGTTTAAGGTAAAAATTAATTTATCACAAGCTATGTTTAGAATAAAGGATATTTAAGTACTGAAACAGCACATTGAATTTAGATTAGATTAAATAGTGATGTTTGTTCAGTTAAAAACTTTGGAATTAGCTTCATCTTCAAAATACAGTGATTGTTTAGTTTAATTTTATTGAAATTATGCTGCTGGTAAGATATTTTGAGAAAAACTTTTAATTTCACATCAGAAATTTAATTTTATTTTACAAAAACGTTGATTCACTACAATATTGATTAAAACAAAATTACTTCTCAACATTTCTGTTCAATAAATTTGTAAACCAAACTTTTTATTATTACAATTTGAATAATTTTCACTGCCTAATATTTAAAAAGAATGTTTGAAAACATCATGATAAGAAAGGTCTCAAATATTTCCTTCAACATCTAGCAAAACAAAGCATTATACACACAAGCATCTTTATTGAAAAACTTTTATTAGTCATTATTGATGACATCAACTTATTTTTATTTATGCAGATATAGTTCTCCATTTCAACAAATTTATGGAAATATTCTTCAGACCTGTAAAGTTATATATATATATATATATATATATATACATACATGCTATGTTTGACAATGTTATATCAAATAAAACATATATTATCACTAGCTCTAAAAAAATTTTTACAGTTGAAGACAATTTTAATACAATTAGTTTTACTACCTTTTCAAAATTTTAATTCCAGGTCAGTTATTGCCTTTTTTTTATATTACCCTTTTAAATATATAACATTTAGTGTAAATATAGTAGTTCTATACTAAAGTTCAGTAAATTTTATTCATGCATTGCCAACCTCAATTTTTTTGGGAATACCATTAGATATTTTTTATTTAGTAATAATTTAATAGTAATTTTTTATTACCTTATGTTTTAAATCGATGTATAATATAGATGCTACAAAATAATAGCCAGATAAGAATTTTTTTCAATGATAGTTATGCTTAGCGACAGTGTTCCTAGACGATAGAAATAAATAGGTAGTTCTCAATCCAGATTGGTTAGGGAGATTAAGGAAAGGATGTTATTGCTGGAGAAAACATTTATATATTTTAAAGCTTTCATGGATATAAGTTTATCTGTAGGTTAAGTTACATATTTGTTTTCTAGGTAAAATATTTCTTTGATCTATTATTGTTCAGTTGATAAGTCTTGTTATTACCTACAAAAATAAACTTTTCTAGAAAATATATTTATCAAGCAAAAATAAAAAAAAAAAGGATTAAAATGCATACAATATAAAAAGTTTAGAAATTATTGCAACAGAATATTTAATTCTTGGCTTTAATTATTACCTTACGAGTGAAAAACTATTGTAATGAATAATATTAACAAAGAATAGAAGTTCATGTCACTGATTATTTTTCTTTTTTAAATACATTTTATTACAAATGAGATATGGAATTTTTATTTATATCAATAAAATATTTCCTTTCTAAATTACTTCTGTTGTCAAATTATTAAAAATCTTTAAAAAATTCTTTATTTCAATTGATGAAAAAATTAGTTTTTAGATACATACATTGAGCAGGTAATAATATTTTTTACACAATTTTTTATTTTCTTCTCAATCTGCTGATTTCTTAAGGTATTTTTATAATGTTTAAAACAGTTAATTCAGTAATAAGCTTTGGTTTTATTATAGTAATTCATGTTTGTAATATTTTTAAATTTTCATTAGAAAAACACATATTAATCTTTTTTTAAGATTGCATCAGAGAATACTGATGTTGCCAAATTACTTGAAAAGTTTGGCGATATACTTAAAACATGTAAAGAGGAAGAATGTATAGATGATTCTGCAGAAAAAGCAATTCTTGCCATGGATAACTACATTGCTGGTAATCAGCAAACAGGTTAAGAAAACTTTATATTTTTTAATGTGTAAACTATTACTTGATTTTTTCAATGACTTTTCCAGTTTGAATTGTTTATGGAAAAAAAAAGTAAACATGATTCAAGTGATATAAAGTTCCACATTTGCTGAAAATCATTTAATTTTATATAATTCATGATGTTTTGAGTAATAGATATTTTAGAATTTAACATTAAACCAGATTTTTAACTTTTATTAACAACTGCCTGATTTTACTCTTTGTTGGTAATAAATTTCTTATTTAATATTGAAAAAGTTGTCATTTAATATTAGAAGAACATATTGTGTTTTGTTTCTAGTATTCATATATTTAGATTTTTAATGTGTAAAATTATGGTATTATTTTTTTATAAATTCATAGCAGAAAGCTACAGTAATTATTTTTATATAATTGTTAGAGTGACAATAGAATTTCTGCATATATTTGGGGAAACCCTAGAAATTTTGTTTTACTAAACAATAAGTAAAATTTTGCAAATAAATATTAAAGTTTTTAATCATGAATAATAATTTGAAAATAAATTATTATTTATAATGTGAGAACCTTTACTTTCGTATATTCTATAGTTTGAACTGCTTAATTTCTTGCTCAAAAATTATACATGAAGTTTTTTATCTGAAGTAAACTAATGCAGTTTAATGATTATGTTGAGAAATGTTGAAATATGAAATAACAAGAATTGTTTTAGCAAAATAATTTTAATTTCATATATATATTTTTATTATATGAAATTATATTAGATATGCCCTTTTTTATAAAGAACTTTGAATTTTTATCAAAAACAAATGAATTATAATAATAAATTAAAATGTTTTATACAAATTAATTATTCATTGTATTTTAATTGCCACTATATCACTTTTAAATTAACACTGTCTTATCATTAATCATTCTTTTCAAACATTATTTTTCATATACATTTTTTTATATTTAGCTCAAATTGGAGATGATGATATTTTAGTTACTGAAACCACAGAAAGTTATAAAGATCCTCTAACAAAACTCATTATACAAAATCCAGTTAAAAGTATAATTTGTAATCATTCTTACGAGCGAAGCAGCATTTTAAAATATCTTGAAAGATCTCGAAAGTAAGTGAAATATCTTGCATTTATTTGGAATTTCATTTTGCTGATTTTAATTCACGAATTATATTTAAAATTTATGTTTTATTAATTAAATCACAAAATTCATTGAAATCTGCAGATATACATATTATTCAATAGGTTTGCTCTTCACATAATCAGCAGTTTGTTTTATTTTTTTTATTAATCCTAATCCCAGTTATTGTTGAACAGTGGTAGATAAGTACAGCATTTATGCTTTGTATATTGCTTGAATTGGTGCTTGGGAATTATCTGAATTTTCTACCTGGTGAGACATGTATAATGCCCATTATGTATAAATAGTACTCCAGAAAGGTGGATGTTAAAAACAGTACAGAACATACATTATATACAGTGGATGTTAAAAAAGTCTTACAATGGCCTTAGGCAATCATTTGGCTATATCAAAAGGACGTAATTACTTATTTCACAGGAGATGCTGATATTATAATAGATGCATTCAATGAAAAATATTTAAAACTTGTTATTTATTTTAATTAGACAAAAAAGTATCTTGTATTTGAGATTTGCAGGTCATTATAGTATACAAATATTTTACACTGTTAATATGTCATAATTACATAATATTTTTTAAAATATTTGTTTATTTAAGATGCCCACATTTTGGATGTGTAAGCACTTTAAGTAGAACTGATTTGGTGGATGATCTTGAATTAAAATGGAATCTTTTAAAGTTAAAGTAAGTTTATTTTCTTTGATTTTATTTACTAGAATTGATAAGAAACTTATATTTTTAATTATGTAGTAAATTTATATTAAAATATTGATGATTAATTAGAACTGAAAGATTTTATGAATATTGCTAATTTAACAATATATAAAAAATTTCAAGTTTTCTTACGCCTAATTATTATTATTAAATCAATAACTATATAGCATAATTTATTACCTTATTAGTATTTTAAAAAAAAAATTTCTGACCACTTTATTGTCAACATTTTTAATGATAAAATAACTTTTCTAATTTGTATTTTTTTAGACAAAAACATTCTGATTGAAGAAAAAGTTTAGGTTATCCTTGCTTTTCTCCTGCCTTAAATTTGAAACTGAGTCATTAATTGTACATTTTGATTTTTTGCTTGAAAGAAATAAAGTTTATTTATCCAAAATTACATTGATTTTTGAGAGTTAAATTAAATTCTAAAAGTTGTACCTAAGTATTTTTCTATGATACAATTAATAAGGTAAAAAATAATTTTCATCATTCTGTTAATTTCAATTTCATTATGGATAAAATTAATAATTAAAATTTCCAAATAAAATAGTTTTTTTGTCTTAAACTTATTTTAAATAAACAAAATTATTTTAGTTATTAATCAAAATTCATATTGCAATAATTTAGTCATTAAATAAAATCTTGATTTTTAAATATCACTTTACAATATTAAATTATCCTTTTTTTCTTTCTTTTATTTATACAGTAAATTTTAGAAGTTAAATATCAATAATTATACGAGAAATTTTACATTTCATTTAGAACAATAACAAGCAGAATTAAATTGAAACAAGGAATCGATTTATATTTTAATATATAAGTAAAATAATAAATTAGGTATTTCATAACATGAAATTCAAGAAAGGATTCATCGCAAATGGAAACAAGTATTTTATCAATAAGGTTAGGTAAAATACCAAGAATACAAATATAAGTCTAAAATGGAGGCTTTTCATGTAGTGATTGAAATTTGGATGTTCTTCAAAGGAGATTTGTAAAGTGTTTTGAGATTATCTATGCTAGAACGATATTAGAAACATAAGATACAGAAAAACTATTGAGAATGGAATGTATTTACTTTTATTTTACAAAAAACTTGAGATAAAGTGAAACTTCTAACGAGATAGATGCAATGCTACACACTAATATAAGAATATTTGCGTAACTTTATAAATCAGTTATATATTAAGAATAAATATTTAGATTTTTTATACGTTAATTGTATATAGCATTTTCAAATTTCCCCTTAGGTTATTTATTTTAAGTACATATATTGGGTTATTTGGAAAGTTATTTCAGTTTGTACGAAAATGAAAAACATAGCGAATAAATATTTTATTGAATTGTATATTGTCAATTCTAGTCTAATACCCTTTACCATCTTTCTGGTCATAGCATGATTTCATACTCATAAAATGGTAGGTTTTTACTTGCAAAAAACTAATACAGATTGGAAAAACGAAATTACTCTCCGAACAACCCAATATAAATATATATAGTGTATTTAATGTGTAAGCACTAAAAGTTCAAGATAAATCTATTTGAATGACAAAATTACAACACAAACTTATTAAGAATATAAAAATGATATTTTTAAAACTCCATTTTTTTCCAATAATCCTGATAACATATTGATAAAAATGGAAGTTGGTTGGGTTTTATGGTGCAAGGTCCAAAAAGGACAAGCTGTTCTGATAATAATGGAAGAACAAATTTCAGAAACAGTTATGAAATGAACAAATCTAAATATTTTTAATGCATTTTACAGAAGTATAATTTCAAAATTTATAATTTTTCTTTTGTTTATATACTTATTATAGAAAATTTACAACTCAGAAAATATAATTGTAAAAGAAAATAATTGAAAAAGTGTGTTAAACAATATTACTTGTCATTGATTTAACATGAAATTATCAAACATTGGTATGAATTATCAGATAATTCTTATCAAAAGATGGGAACTAGATGATTAATCTCTCTTTTAAAAAAGTACTGTTCATATGATTATACAGAACCCTAAAATTAATATTTTCTAATAGAAATTTTATTACTTATGAACTATTTTATGATATATGATTTGGAGAAGAATACTCTAAATGACCCAAATAATTCATAAAAATATAACCATAATTGTTTGAGAATGATTAAACAACTGAATGCATGTATTCAAAATTTGGATAGCAAAAACATCACAAGGAATGCAAAAGTGTGTGCTAAATTTTATTTTATGAAAAATACTTACAAAAACAACTGAATAAGAAATAAACAGATTTGTATTTTTTTCACAAATAATCAATGATGTCGACATTTATTAACTCTGTAAATGCTTTTATCACTTTTAAAGTTAGAATACATAATTAACATATTTTTTTATTCTCTGTACAGAAAATACTTTATTCCAATTTAAAATTAACCAGCCCAACACACATTTTAAAAATTCAAATTGCGATTTTCCTTATGACAATTTAGTGGTAATTAGGAAAAATGTTTCATTTACACAAATACAGATAAATGTAAAAGTAAATTTCTAAGGAATATATGAATTTTACACACAAATTTAGTTTTTAAGCAATTATTAAAAGAACCATAATCTTAAATACAATCTATATGATGTAAGTTATATTTGTACTAGAATGCTTATAAGCGATTGTAGGTTCTTTCCAAAAATAATAAATTTTAAAAATTTGTGCAGAATGAGTGAAAATAACTATCCACATGAAACAATTTTTTAACCAAATATAAGCACATATATTTAAAAGGAATTTTTTTGTTATGAATTTTATTTTCAATTAATGGAAGTTATATTTAGAGTAAAATTTAATTTATGTAAACCTGATAGAATAAAGTGACAAAATGAAATGTAAAAAATTATTTCATTAATTAAAAGTTGTCATACACATTTTATACAAAATAAATTATTCTTGAATGCATTGCTTGGTAAAAATTGCTTAGGATTAAGCTTTTATCGGTGAACTTCATTATTCATATTGCGTCGCATGACATCTTCCTTTCTGATTGGAGCCTGAAAACATTACATAACAGTTAGAACAAGAAAAACATTATTTTCTTTTTTAAAATAAAGCACATATATTAAATTGTGCATAATTTATAAATGTATATCATGAATAATTTATTAACTCATAATATAAAGTTGAAATTTTTTTTTCATGTTTTAATTATTGCCTAAAAAGAAATTGCAAAACAATGATAGAATAGGATGGTATTATTTACTGAAGTTTTACTCATCACCATCTGTCTGCAAAAAGCTCAAGTTAACGCAGAAAGTGACCTAAGCATTGAAAAGTGTAGGAAATGATTATAAAAACATATGGACCATATTTAAAGTGGAGCCACACACACACTGACAGCTACTAATTATTACTAAGCTTAGAGAACGTTTTACTCACATTAAAATGAAATATGGTTTGTCATATCTTTTCAAAAAGTCTTCTTATAAAAGTTGATACCTTTTATGTGTTTTAGAGCAAAGAACTTAAAACTTTTTTAAATATCATTTTAATTATTGAATTCCAATTTGCACTAAAAATAACATGGACGGCAGACAAGGCGGAATTTGAACTTTGTGCAGAACACTTGCAGCAATTATTGATAACTGAAGTCATGTTTAGTATGAACATTCCTTGAGCAAAATTTCATCAAGCACTAC
Source organism: Latrodectus geometricus (assembly GCA_026290005.1). Taxonomy (NCBI): domain Eukaryota; kingdom Metazoa; phylum Arthropoda; class Arachnida; order Araneae; family Theridiidae; genus Latrodectus; species Latrodectus geometricus. The sequence goes on along the minus strand of JAPDSC010110952.1, from coordinate 202,550 downwards.
ATGACTTAGTGTAAAAAGCAATAATATACTCTGGCATAATATTAGAATACAACATGCTGAGATCTTGTCATTGTTTCTCCTATTTCTGGGTTTCAGAAAAAGATTTTTTATGCCTAGTCAAAATCAAAGGCTGGAAGTTTTCCCTTTCTATTGTTGCTAATATAGAATCAATTAATGGGAGAACTTCTTAATAATAGTGCCTATTTATAAGTTTGAAATGGTGGATTGACAATTGTATACTATTTTTAGAAATACCTAGTTCTATAGACAGGTAATGGGATATAGATTCTAGCAGCCTAAATTTTTGTACATCAATAAAGCTATCATTTTTCAATTTTTTAAAGAGTTGTATTGCCACTCACAGTACTGGAACCTTTTAAAAAATTTCTTTTCCTGCTACTCTCGAGTTAAGTAGTTAGACATACATATAGCAATATATGGAGATATCTGATAAGGGCAATCAATTAAATCTTGTAGTCATTTGTAAATGGGAAAATCATGTATGTTAATATTGTTTTATCTCTATAAAATCTGCAGAAGGGTATTTAAGTTCTATGAATGTTTCACTTCTGACACAACATCAAAGACAGCTTAAAGACATTTTAATATCCTACACCTAAATGCCTTCTGAGAGGATTGTTTCATGGGTAGTGAAATGTATTCACATGTAGCAACAAATAAAACCTGGAAAACTTCCAAGCTTCATCCTAACATACATGAATACAAAAAAGCAACATTCCTCTTCAATTGTTCATGGATAGTTGGAATCAAACAAAGGACATTTCATCCTGGAAAACATTGTCCTATTACTAAGCAAGAGTGAGCTCATGAATATGAAACTTATCTAAAATCTCTTAGTGGTATTTATAAGATTCTAAGAAAATAAGCGCTCAATTTCTTGCTACCTAGTTTCCATGACCCTTAGTCCAATCACAAATACCACTGTAAAAGAGTAAGTTTTTTCTTACATTGCTAAATCATAATAGAATAAAAATAAGAGTTTTATTCACTTTAAATTTCACATAATTCTATAACATGCATAAATAAAACTTACATTTGGATCATTTTGTGCAACATGCTCAAAAGAAATTCCTTCAGTTCTTTGATATTCACGCAAAGCTTTAACTTTCTGATAGAAAACATTCTTTAAAAGAAAAAAGAATTATTTATTAAAAACAAAAATTACAATTATTTTAAATTGAAAATACATTTTCTTATAAAAGTGTTACAAATCATTCTTAAATAGTTTCAATCAAAATCTGGCCTTTATACATTAGGGACAAATTTTATAAGTGATATTATTTAATACATAACTAATAAATTTTCAGTTTTCAAGATTTATTATTTTGTCCTTTAATTACAAATCAGTTAATCTATAAAGGATATAAAATTAGCATATAATGATTTTTTTAAGGATAGATAAGTTATAATAACCAAATGATTTGTACTCCTCTTTATATAAATTCATATATAATATCACTTTATTATTAATGTGATCTATCACAGTAAGTGCACAATTAATGTTGTACTTAGAGCAATATAATATCTTGATGAAACATCGTTTATTTCCAAATATTTCATATTCAATTTGGAAACAATTTCAACAATCAAACAATTTGAAATAATTTCAATCTGATAGATTTGATTACTTAACAGATACACAACAAGAGCATAACATTTTTGTATACTAACTGACCTGAACCATTCTGAGGAAGACATTATTTTACATAGAATTTAATTAAACACGTTTTTTAATTCTAATTTCTAAACAATACAGTTTTGTCCTAGAAAAATGTTTTTTTTTTTCTTTTCAGTATTTTCAATTCAGGTACTACTCTTATAATAAGATCGCTAAATTCGGTACTGCACTGCTTAGCGAAACAATGGATTTGGAATGATGTAAACTAAAATTTAATGTGAATAATATTTGTGGTAGACTTTACTGAAACAAAATATCTTATTGCTTTTTAAGCATTATAGAGTGTTAATGTGCATGCATGCACATGATTCACAATGTCTTTTACATTTATAAGCAGTAAAATGTTATTTCACTCTTTGATCCAATTGCAAACAGATAATCTGTAGTGGCATTTTAAAAAAATAAATTGGTATTTTTTCTAAATCTATCTTTCACCAAATATGTGCAAATAGATTACCTATAGTTTTTTTTTTATGGAGTAATAAAGGGGAGAAATAAGCAATCCCATTCCCCACATAGAATGTTGTGCAATTTCATCTCCAGGTCATTGGACATATTTTGTGATACAGAAAATCATTAACTAAACTTCCATATTCATAAGGAGTAAATTTGTTGTATCATTTAGAAGCATTTTGTGAACATTGCTCATAAAAGATCAGAAAGTAAGAAATTTTGTTTGGTCATCATACTATACAATGAAAAAAATTTTTCTTCTTCAGTGTTGCTAATTTCAGTTTTAAGTGGTTAAAATCTATTTGTTTATCTACAATTTTAAGTAAATTCAAAACCATTTTACAAACATTTATGGCCAAGGTTTGTTTTGGGTAAGGGTACTTTTTTGCACAAGAAATTAAATTTAGATGAGGTTTCTGATGGTTTGGAATTCATGATAGCTTAAAGTGAATTTCAAACCACCAAAAGCATTTAAGCTTGAGGTGGAAATTGAATCATTTTGGTGATCTGAAGGTCAGTTTACTAATTCTTCACCTGTTAGTTCTACAAAAGCAAGAGAGGATTCTTTAAGTAGTCTATTATTCTTACCCCCTTTCTACACCAATGTTGGGCAAAAAATGGGGGCAAAAAAACTCCAATTTGATTATTAGAAGTAAGAAATTAGCAAATTATGTGATAGTTTTATTTTTCAATTCTGAAAATTTAAAAATTTTCATAAATTAAGAAATGAGCATTGTTTGACTAAACCTAGAAATTTGGCGAGTCTAATTTATGTTTTTTAACTGTAAAATGGTGAAGAATACATCAATAAGCATACCTGATGAGGGGGAGGTGATGGATGATGTGTAGGTGGAAGGTGTGATGGTAATTGAGGTTGACTTCTTATTGGATAGCCAGAAGAAATACTGCCAGTCTATAAATTTACATAACAGATCAGGAAACTAATCACAACAAATGAAATCTTTCAAAATTTAGTATGCTAAAAAATCAAAAAAACTTAATGCAACTTATACGCAAGAAAAATTGATTCAATCCTACACTAAAAAATAAACTAAATATAAAAAAAACTTTTTTTTATCAATAATTATATAAAGAAACATAAATTTATTAAATTATACTGTTTGTATTATAGCTGTTTTCTTTCAGATATGATATTTGGTCAACAACACCTATTATTTGAAATCAGAACGTTTTATTTAATTCTTATAAACAATTTTGAGAAATAACTGTCGACTTTTTCTTTATTTTTATATAAGGGCTTAAATGGATATTATTACAAAATTTACATCTAGCTATTGTCACAATTACTTATAACAAAGAATAAAACAATTTTGAAGACCATTTTATTTTGTAATAATAAAAATAAACCTTCTAAACCATGATTTAATTGATGCAAGGATGAATACTTTATTTTAAAGTATAAAATTGTCTGTAATTATTAAAAATTGCACAGTACAAATTTCAAAATGTTTTTAAGCTTGTTAAAAAAGATATACTGAAAAGCAAATTCTTTCTACAATTATTTTTTAGATTCAGTTTTTATAAGGAATTTGTTATCAAAAATTGTGCAAAATTAGCCATCAACAAGACTACTTGACACTCACTTTAACAAAACATAATTTGGATAGATATTTTACATTAAAGTATGTACATTTTATTGTAATATATCTATCAATTGAAAAAGCAATCACTTTTAAACTAACAAATTTTTAAGGTAACAAATTTTAAATATCACTTTGAAGAACAAAGTGTACATTTATTTAATAGTAATAACATTTTTAGTTAGGAATTATTAGCATATTGAAATAGAATAAATATTTGAAACAAATATTTTTATATTTCTCATGCAAAATTTTAAGATGTTTGCTTTTTCATAATTATTTTAAGTACATTATGAAAGCTAACTTAACTGGTACCTACAGTTAAAATGTATTCTGCACTATAATAAATATTAATGGCAAAGGTAAAGTTGGAATTTCTCAGAGCAGCAAAGTATTTAGATTCAACATAGAAACACGACTAAAGTAGTTTATTATCTGGGAAATATTAATCAATTTAAATATTCAATTTACAGTATTCACTATGAATTTTATATCTTCCACTACAATTTAAAAAGCATAAATTAGATACAAAGTACAGGAAAAAATGAATATAAATGTTAGGAGTAAAATCATTATGCATGTAATTTATTGATTGGATTAAAAACAAGTTATTTCAAAGAATGATAAAATTGCAAAATATGCCAACATAATACCTGCTGTATGTAATATTTTTCATCTTGCATATTGCTTGGCTTAGGTGATGGATGTTCAATTTGAGGTGGTAAACCACCTACATAGCCTATGAGATAAAAAATGATTATAAAAACATGCACACCTCATTATAATAAAAATTGGACATTGACTGACTAAATCTGTACTTAATAAATGTAAGTTTCTGAGCACACAAAGAATTTTCAAGAATGCTATAATGAACCAAAATCATGTTGAACAAAATAAATCACCCCTTTCCTTTACAATCTGACATGTATTACATAGTAACTTTAACATACAGAATATTAAATTTACATTTACAAATAAAATTTAAATTAAAAAAAAAAATGCTTGATTGTTACAAAGTAACTATTTTTAATCTTTCTGAACTTTTAATATGAATTACTACAATGTGTGTGTATATGTATATATATATATATATCAGGGATGGCCAAACTTTTGGGATCCGTGCTCTACTCCACATTTAAAAAAATCAAAGGCGGTCTACCAATGGCAGAAAAACGTATATGTTTATATATTTATTTTCTGTAACAAAAAAAAAAATGGTATATTATGTAATTTTTCTTAAAAAAAATAATAATAAATAAAAATTTACTGACGAAAATAATCAAAGTAATGCATAAAAATTGACCATCCAATTCACTTTGTTTAGATGAAATTTGACACTGTATGTCTGCGAAGAGTTTATCATATTGTGGCTGATACGAGTTTATTGCAATGCGTAAACACGAAATTATATGTTTATCTGTTAAACGCGACCGACATTTAGTTTTTATGGACTTCATGGTTGAAAAAGCAGATTCGCAAAGATACATCAATCCAAAGTATGATTTCAATTACAAAATAAATTTGTAAATATTTGAAAACGTTTCCTCAGAAATTAATTTCCAAAAATCAGTATCGCTAGATGTTCTGGATTTAAGAAATTTATTTTAATAATTTCTTCCTTGACCGCGACTGAAGTGCTATCTATTAAATATCCTATTTTTTTCAGATATTCCATCAATGTTGACATTTTCATTAAATGGAAATATCATAAAATTGAGCATTTCTTCCAACCTAAATAAGTCAGTGAATCCTCTTTCAAATTCTTCAAACAAAACATCTAAGTGTTCAGCAAAATCTTCGAAGTCTTGGTTTGAATTATGGATGCACTCTTCCTCCATATTTTTGAAGTTTCTCATTGAGACGCATACATTTTTATCGTTTCTTTGGAAGTTTTAATAGCATTCATCATGTCTGTTAAACATTTATTCTTTCCTTGTAGATTTAGGTTTAAGTCGTTAAGATTTGCAGTGATATTGCAGAGAAAAGCTAGTTTCATGAGCCATTTCATATTTTCCAATTCAGTAATGTGCTCTCCTTTTATTTGTAGAAAATTTCTTATTTCTGGTAACAGAATACAAAATCTTTTTAAAAAAGCATCATGGCTTAGCCACCTCACGTCTGTGTGCAGTAAGAGATCTCCGTACTCTGATTCAGTTTCTTCCAAAAGCGCCCGAAATTTTCGTCTCTGAAGACTTCTTGAATGAATTGAATTGACGATTTTAAAAGCAGTTTGCATTATATCATTAGATTTTTGTGTTTTTGAACACAATACCTGTTGATGGATAATGCAATGATAGCTGGTAAAACTGGGAATTTTCTCATTAATGCATAAGGCAATAAAACCAGTTCGATTCCCGACCATTGCTGGAGCTCCATCTATTGTAATAGAGACCAACTTATATATTGGAAATCCTGTCTTATCAATAAAGTTTTGAAAAGAATTGTAGATATCTTGTCCCTCTCGTTTGTCCTTTCAACGGAAATATAGTTAATAATTCTTCTTTTGAAGTTATATCTTCGAAAACCATTCGCACAAAAAGGCATAACTGTGCAAATTGTCACTAATATCTGTGGATTCATCAAATTGAAGTGATAGGAAATTACAAGCTTTTAAATCGTCATTTAATAAATTTTACAAATTATTATTCATAGCTTCAGTCCGTCGCATCACAGTGTTACGGCACAAAGAAATATTATTTATTGACAATATTATTTCAGATTTGTTTTTAAAATCGTTGAAAAGCACTTCTCCCGCTTTAATGAAAGCTTCTTTTATCAATTCTCCATCTTTGAATGTTTTTTTTCGCTTTATCTTAATTTCTGTAATTTAAAACGACGCCAATGTTTCTGCTTTAGTTTTGGTGCCTGGTTTCATAAATACCGATTGCTGTAAATGTAAATTCTACTTTAATTCATGCACTTTAATTTTTCGAAGTTCACTGCCGATTGGAAAGTCTGTAACGTATTTTAAGTGCATGGTTTTAAAATGTCTTTCCACATTTGGTAATGCCACACTTGAGTTACATATGAGACAAACACATTTCTCCTTCATCATAACAAAAAAGAAATCACCTTCCCACTCATTGTGATAATGGTATGTTTTACTTCTCTTAGCACTGGTGCCTGGCTGAGTCATTTTGGAAAGGTTGTTGAAAAACAAATTTAACAGTTTTGAACAACAGTTCGAACATTCAACAGTTTTGAAACAAATTCGTATCAGTGTGGTAGGAAGCAAGCGATCTGCCATGTGAGATGATTAACTTAGAAGTGAAACTTAACGGCTAGAAGAGACGGGTAGACTAGACGACTCGACGCTATCATGCGCCGGCTACTGGATATAATCTAAGCATTCCACTTTGTCAAATTGTTTCGATTTAATTCCACTGTAAAACGAAAAATTCAGTGCCTTACTTTGCACAGTTTGTTTTAGGTTTTAAAGCAAAAATTGTAGAAAATTTTTTGTTTTAAATTATTTATTAATTCTATGACATAAATCATAAATTAAATTGTTAATATCCGAAATCACTATCGGGATGGTCACGCGGTCTACCTAAAATGTCTTCGCAGTCGACGTCTTGGCCATCCCTGATATATATATACATCATAATTTGCTATACTTACGCATAAAATATACAGAATTAAAAAAATCCACTGTAAAAAAGTCAGATTATTGATATTTCTTAAAATTTTAACATAAAAAACAATAAAATATACACATGAAATTAAGTAATACAAGCCACAATCTTTAAGACTTATTTTAAAATTTTATTTTTAACAGTACAAGCAGTAAAATTAAAGTTTACAATCATTTTCTCTGCATAAATTACAATGAAGATTCTTATTTAGGAAAACCATTCTTAAAGAATTATATCTACAGTATTTAAATTGGGCCAATAAAATATGCATAACCCTCACCTCTCCATTATATACAGAAGCATACTTTCCAAATTCCATAAGGTATATAAAAAGAAAATAGATTGTTGAAGACACTGACACAAGCATTTGCAGTTGTTTGCTCTTGGCTCAACAGTACAAATACTTTCAGGGTATTTAGAATAGATCACCTCTAAAACTAGAGATCTGAGAATTACTTCATCAGTGTCCTTGAAACTAGGTGCAGAAAACTTAAACCCTATTCAAGTGGTAAATATCCATATGGATTTAGTAGGAAAGGAAGAGACTATTGACTGCAATTGATGCCATATCCAGTTTTTGTTTCAAAGCCAAATTGCACAAATTCCCTCAGCATTTTGATGGACTACTGGTACTTTTTCGATTTCCACGCATTATTGGAGGGTGTTCTTAGCATCTTTTAAAAAAAGAATTAGAACTCTTTTCTCCATGTATGACTTTATCGTTCTAAAATTAATAAAATATACAATGCATCCAATGATTTTGATTTTATGACTACTGTTATAAGGTGGAGTGCTTGGTGATGGGTAGTTTCAAGTCTATTTAAAACACTACATGATACAGTGCACAAATTCTCAAAACAATAGTTTATGAAAAGAGAAACAAACATATGTAATTCCAAGTGTCTTATGGCTACAACCCCTCTTGCAGCCTGCCAGATGTTTCAATATGTTTAAATGCTTGTAAAATTTTTCAAGTCTTCTCAACATACGCTTTTCAATTAAGCTCAGTATTGAAAGTAACATTCAAATATTCATTAATATGGGTAAGAATTTCCAGTTTAAATTTTTTATGTGCAAGCGAAAATGTCTGAACAGATGTCTTGAAACATTTTTAAACATATTATTATTGTCGCACATATTGGATACAAGCTCTACAGTTTTATTTAGTTTTTTCTTGATATTCTTTAAACCATTTTACTTTTTACTTTCAGTTCATAGGATCAAATCATCAGTAAAGAGAAAGCATTTAATGCCTGGAATAAGTTTAATTTTCTGAATCAAATTGTTGGTATAAATACTGAATAATACACAAATCAAAATCTTAACCCAGAGCAGTCCAGTATGGAGTAATTTATACTTAGACAGATCAGTTCCACATCTTATTCTACACAAATGTTGATTAATGAAAAAAAGTAATTAGCTGAACATATTTGACTGGGTTATGTAAATTAATGCCCCATCATTATATAATACTTTTAAACACTCTAAAATATTTGTAAATTATTCTTCCATTATAAATATTTTCCTTGAAATTCTAAGTATTTAGAATTATTTTTATTTTCATTGGTATTGTTTTTAAAGCATAACATTTTTTTCCATTTCAAAACAAATAAAACCTTATAAAAATCATTCTCAATTGAGCAAATAATGAAAACAGCAAAAATAATTGAAATATTTTAATCATATTCTTTATATAATTTATTACAAATGAGTAAGCATAAAAATTTCAAATTTTATGACTCAGAAACTTTTAGTCAAAATTTATTGACATATATCTGATTAAATGGTACATAAGTATTATTAAATAACACCAGTAAAAAATACCTTAAAATTTTTTTCCCATAAAATTCATAAATAATTTATATATACAGTACATTATAAAGTTTTCATGTACTGATAAACCATTAAGTTTTAAGGTAAATCAATAAAATATTTAGAGTCTTAAGTAAGTTCAATTAGCTATCTTAGCAATGAAATTTTATTTGATGCAGTTTAAGTTTTTGACAAATGATTATATTTTTACTCAATGCAATAAAAAGCTGCAAAAAAAAAAAGTTTTTTTTTGTTTTACAAAGAACATATTTATAGTCTGTGGCTATTCCAATCTAGAGTCAAATTACTCAAATTAGAATAATTAACAAACACATACATAATCAATAACATAATTAATTATATTAAAAATTAGAAGCATAATTGTAAAATTTTAATAAAATGTGTAAAATTAAAAATGCTTTTGTGAATTTAATATAAAAAGATCTTTCTACAACTTAAACATAATAAATATACCTGGTTGTGGTTGAGGCATATGAGACACATGATAGTTGGAAGCTAAATGTTTAGTTTGTTCCTGAGGAGTATATGTACTAGAATGTTGGTGGATAGAATATGCTAAATAATTAGAATAATACATATGTAAAGAAAGTAATATTTTATTTAAATAAATATATATATAATGCAATCACAAATAATACAATTTTTATCGGTACTTCAGTTGTTTTTATGAGGAAAAAACAAATGAAAAATAGCTAACTTCAGAGAATTGAAGGCATTTTTCACATCTTTCTATCATTATATTAAAATTTAAAGATAAAGAATCAATATTTTCAAAATATATGATAAAACCGAATTTAATAGAAACGACAGTTAAAATTTTCTTAAACTTTATTTACTAATACAACATAACAATAAGCTTTAAATTACTTAATTAAAAAATATAAGAAAAGTAATACTAGAGGATTATGAAAATAATTTAAATATCTGTGAATCAAAAAGCATACATATTAACTTTTGGAAAAATGCTTCAGTAAAACTTTTTCCTCACTAGAATTATGTAGGTTAACAAAATATATATTTTTAGATAACTTTTAATTAAATTAATTTTGCATTTTAATTTCTAAATTTAATCTTTGATTTAAATTCAAAGATAATCTAGACTGTATTGATTTGATCACTACCATCACAATTTCTACATATTCAAAGATAATGCTAGTAAAAAATGTTTTGTATGATTGAAAATTGCTATTTGATTATAAAATAATCATAAATGGAAGCATTCAATGGGATCAAAACTTTAAAGCAAAAAATCAATCTGAGACACGTTTCAACTGCACTAGGTATTGTTGGTCCATTTAATTTATTATAAATGGATAGTTGTACACAATGAAGATAAAATATTATATTTAAATTCCCTCTCATTATAGATTACTTATCTTCTCCATAGACTTAGTTAAATATTTTTACACAAAAATATAATTATATATTACAAGTAGTTATTAAATAATTCTATAAAGCTTACTTGGACCATATGTTCCAACATGAGTTTTATAATTGTATCCTTGGGTGGTGTAATTAGTACTTGGAGGAGATGGACTTCTTGGTCTTTTCAAAGCACCCTTTGTAGAAAAATCAACATAATTTACCATGCATAAAATATATTTGCAATAATTTTCATAAATATAGAACTTGCCTTTAAATATTTTTAAAACTTATATATATATATATATATATATATATATATAAGAATAACGTATAAATTTCAATCTTAAATTCTACAAATTAATTTAGTATTTCAGATTTTTTCATAAACTTAAAACAATTTTCATTCTGTTTTTGAATCTTTTAATGTATAAAGCTTTCTGTACAATAATAGATTATTAAATTTCATATAAGGTTTTAAAGAGTAATTCAAAAACAATTGACTAAATCAAACACATTTATGAGGTTATTGGGTTTTAAGGTGCAAGGCCTAAAACTAAACAACCAAGGTTTGGTTTGTTAGTCGCTCAACAGTTATTTTTGCACATGAGGATTAATTAGACAAGGATCAACGATTTAAAGTGGATTCAGAACTACTACAAATACCCAAGCCAAAAGTGGGATTTGAACCCACAAACTGCATAACTAAAGGCCAGAGTGCTAACCATATTATTGCCAATTTGGCTACATAAGCTCAAAGTTGTACCAAATATTAGTCCTAAAATGATCATTTGTTTTTAATTATTTTTTTTAATTTATTCATATACTTATTATTTCTTTTTGAAAAACCAAAGCAATGTTAAAAATTTTTCTAAAATATAATACACTTCATACAAAAAAGCTGAATAAAATTTGGTAGAACAAATTGTCTTAAAAAAAAAAAAAAAATCAAATGTTAGAATATAAATATTATAGAAAAATAAAATGAAAATAGTTAAAATCTCAAGATGAAATTATAATATAATTAGCTCTGGACATTCATTACACACTTTACATCATGCTTTTATTTTATTTAGAAACAAATTATGTGAAATGTGTATGTTTGATATGAAGGCAAGTTAATCAAACAATTGCACTTTGCAGCTGTAAAATTGATATGGTATACAGATTATTGGTTCTGTTATTCCTACCATAAAGAATATACTAACTTTTTGTGTTTTTCCTTACACCTGAAATTGTGATCGATGGACTCTGATACAAACTTAGCAGGTGCAACAACTTTTTTACTGCCATTAAGACCTATGTGGCTGGAATCAAATAGAAAATTATTTCAAATCATTTGCCAGCAATGGAACTCAATGTTCTGAAAATTCTTCTCATAACAAGATGATGTGCAATTATCTTATAATTCAAGTTGTCAGTGCACATGGATAATTTATGAAAATTACATGTAACTTGCTAAAGTGCATGGTACATTGCTGTAGCTTCATTATCAGCAAATACATCATAGCCAACATCTCTTGGAGTCTTTGATCTATCAGTGAATACTGGGATGTACAAAGTATACTGATAGCTATGTATTGTAAAACGTAGTAGATCCACATAATAGAGAACAGTTGTAAAACAACAGTAGTCAGATCTTTTGTATTGAACAAAAAAAGCTAGTTGTAATCTATGGATCATATCAAAACTGTTGTCTGTTTTGTTGAAATACATATCACATAGTTCTGACAAAAACAAATTTGATTCGGCCCAAATAAGAAAAGTGGTATACTCAGGTAGATGAGCATTATTATTTGGAAATGTTTCCACGGATTTCATATTTTTTGCAAACAATTTTGGAAATGAATAAAGCATGATTAATGTGTAATAAAATACAGTATTTGTTAGTTAATATTTACAAAACATTTTAATCAAAAATCTTTTTATTTCTAATTATTTAGAAACATGGATAGTATATAATTGGGAGATAAGAAAACTTTGCAATTTTGAAATGTAAGCTAGAATGATGATTTGTAGAAAATATTTAAATAAATAAATTTAAAATATACATTTTGCTGCAATTGAGGAGCAGCACCAACTTTATACATGCCAGAATTTCTATTCATTGCTCTATTTCCTCCTAAAAAGTAAAAATAATATTTTTATTGCACCTAACATAACTATTTGAATAAACTTTAAGGAAGACATTAATATCTCAAATAAATTTAACAATCCTTACTAATATTGGATAACAAATATATGTTAGCTGCACCAACAGGAACATTTTGATTTGAATAAGGATGATTCACCTGCATCACTTCACTAACAAAATAAAATAAGATTATTATAAAATAATTTAATTTTAAAAAATAATTATCTGATAAAAATAAAGACATTATATTCTGTATTTTCTTAATAATTAAAAACTATTAGAATTAAATATTTGTCCTTAGATAAAGTTTTAGCCTTCTTATTGCTCCTCTTATTATTTTTTATTTGGAGCATTCATTTTAAAATTCTTATATAGTTTTATAAAGCATACATAAAAATGATCATAATTATTTCAAAAACTCATCAATTCATTAAAATTAATTTATGCAATAACATAAAAATAATTTTTCATATGATGTAAATATAAAACTTAGAATGCAAAATATAGTCTTATATAAGTAATATATTTAAAGTCTATTTTAGTTATTGACTTATACTTTTTGCTGTAATTAAAAATTTCCATAGTTAGTTATAATAGTGAATGATTTCAAAAATAGTTTTGACTTATTTATCTTTTCTTAATTCTTGTCTTACATATACCTATTGATATAATTAAAGATATTTATAAAGCACTTAACATTAAACTTAATATCAGCAGTACTACTTAAAAAGTTTGATTCATATTTCTCAGAAAAATTTATTTAGAGACATGTCATTTCAACCACAAAATATTTTGAATTGAGAAAGAAAAAACTTGAGAATGGAATAAAAAAAAAGTATTCATTTATTATTAATAATAATAATAATTTTTCAATTTCACACATTTTAAATCTATGGGCAAATACATGAACAATGAAACATCATACATAAAATTTATGTTATAAATATATAAGAATACACACTTAGATTCCTTTTCTTCTTCATTTCTCCGAATTTCATCATTATAAAGAACTCTTTTAAGTGATAAGAACATTTCACTTTTTTCTCCTTGTAATGCTTGCAATTTTTTTTCTAACTGTCCAATCTGCAAAAAATAGAAACAAACATTAACATAGGACATATTTTCTTTTTTATAGCATAAGCCTGTTTCAATAAGATTTCAAATTTAATTTGATTTTACAGGCACAAAATCCTCAGTAAAAGACTAGGTAACTGTGTAGGTTTGGTATGATTTCCAATTTTTACACCAAGTGCTGCAGTAATCTTGCCAACCTAAATAACATTCCTAGATGTAAAATCCGATTATCAAATACCAATCATGCTTGAATTTCAATTATGCAATTGCACACTATTTTAAACACAAAAATTTCCTTATAATTACTAATTACAGAAGTATTAAAATGCTAATAACTAGAAACTAATTTCACAAAGATTACATAATAAAAAAACAAATAAAAACTAAGTAAAACACATTCTACAATAGCTGACAACTGAAACTATAACATAAATAAAATACATTTTTTAAAAATGCTTATATTAATTAACCAAGAATTTTTCCACCTAAAAAAAAAAAAAAAAAAAAAAAAAAAATACAATACAATAAAATAAAATTTTAATGAAGTGCAATCTAACCCCAATTTAAAATAAATAAAAATAAATCTATAATATAAACATACATTCTTACAAAAACAAGTTTCAATTTAATCAGTATTACCCTTATAAATCTAAATACAAATATATGAAATATTACAATACTCAATATACAAAATAAGGCACCAATATTATTTAAAATCATAAAAAAAATCACCAAATTATTGTTCGCAGAATTATCGGCACTAGTTGGACAACAGATTTTATAGCCACTAAATTCTTAGAATAATTACTGGTCATGTATACTTTGTGAGGAAAGTAATACAATAGGTGATCAGTTGACCAGTTTTTTTTTTTTTTTTTTTTTTTTTTTTTTTGTAAAATTAATCAATTTGTTCTGGAGATCCCAAAAATTAAATTAAAAAATGCATAATTTCTTAGTTAGTACATTAAAAAATAATACAAGTAGTCTTGCATATTAATCAGCCGTTTTCATTTTCACAATAAATTAACAAAGAGAGTGGCACTCTAAGTAAAATAAATTTCAGTTTAGAATGGGGGGGGGGAACTGAAACTGATGGTCTACTTTGGCTATAAATATTCTGTTGGAATAGAATTTTTTTTTTTTTTTTTTCCAATATAGAAGTTTAATAGATAAGCAATATAACTTGAGATACATGAAAAAGGATTTTTGGTCAGTTGGATTTGGCAACCCTGCACATAATGTGCCGAGAGCTGAAAAATGTTCATCAGCATTCATTTTAGTTTGTTTTCCAATTTGATAGCAATCTGAAATGAAGTACTGTAATTTGAAATAATAATTCAAAATACTAAAAACAATATGAAAAATCATTTATTTTATAAACTTTCAAAATAAATTTCTGTTTAAGAAAGTTAAAAATAAAAAAATTAATTGCAAACTTATCTTCAAAAACATAACTTTCAAAAAAAGTTTCAAAACATAAACAGTAAATCCACTTTAAAAGCTTAGATTGTAATTAAATAAAAACAAATGACTAATCAAATTCTTCAAGGATTACTAGCACACAAAGTAAATTTTGCGCATGCATACAATCATGTTACAGCATACAAATGTAATCCAACATGGTAAACCAATTTGGCACATTTTATCACCTGGACTTTTAGTGTTCAGCAGATTTTCAGATGGGATAAGCTGTATCAAAAACTAATTAATCTTTGATAAAATTAAATGCTTGAGTAAATCATTGAATCTGATCTAATTTAAAATGTTAAAATGAATAACTCATATTAAAGATATTTAAACATACTTATAAAAGCTAGAAAGGTGAGACTACTAAATATTATTAAATACCTCAATGTCTTTTAAATATATGAAAACACTAGAATGAGGAATTTCACCCAATAAGAATTCAAAGTTAATGTTTAATTAAACTACTTTATTTGGTATCGATTAAGAGCAGTGCTGTTGATCAAAATTGGCCTCATGGTTAATTTCTCACCACAATAGCTACATTCAAGGGGGATTCTGCAGATATTTATTTGTCAGGCATGTATGTCTAATTCAAAAGTCCTTTTTCATCTTTGGTCCAACTGACCAAAGATCCTTTTTCATTGTTAATAAAACATTACAACATCTGTTAAGTTCTGACTTCCAGGGAGAGAGTTGGTTTTATGTTATGGAGCTTATTATTGGTTTCCTGATTCCCTTTTTCTGCCTGTGGCAGTAACACAAATGATTGACAACAAATTTCATGCCAGCATAAATAAATGGTCAAGTTAAGAATTTTGAAGCTAATTTTGCAGCATTGTCTATCAATTCATTTTCCCTAATACTAACATTAGATGAACCCATGAAAATAAAATCCAGGTTCCTGTTGAGCATAGTTGATTAAGAATGTTTTTGATTTCTTTTTAATAAGCTGATAGTTGAACTTAGTAGAGATGCTAAAAGACTCTGTATATAAAACAAGATTTTTGAGTTTCATGCTCATCAATATATTTGAATGATAAATAAACAGTTGTAACTTAGAAAAGAAAACAGTGGTAAAAAAGTGGAGTTAACAGTCAAATATGAAGTTTTTAATAAGAAATGCACATCCACATGATTGAGAAATTATGAGGCATGTTAAAAACTGGTTCAGCTGATTGGTAAAATAGTCAATGTTCTTGTAAATTGGATTTTAAAATTGAGTTATCAAAGTACGACTTATTAAAATTCCCAAAAAGGTTAATGTGAGATTTATCCATGGAGAATGATTAAAAAAATAATTTTTCTGCAGACCTCTACATCCAAAAACATCTGTAAGTTTGTTTTCCATTTGTATTCCAAAATACTTGATGGACGAGCTTTAAAGAGGAGATAATTATTATTGCTATTTAATAATTCAGCACATACAAGATGCTTGTCATTGGTTAAAATTCGAAAGTAATAAAATTAAGTAGAAGAGAAACAATTTCTCTCTTCTACATAACAGTGATGGTTCAAAGGCTTCTATAAATAGCAGGGGTGGCCAAGACATTGACCGTGAAGACATTTTAAGTAGTCCACGCGACCATTCTGATAATGACCTTGGATATTAACAATTTAATTTATAACTTATGACATAGAACCAATGAATTATTTAAAGTAAAAATTTACTACAGTCTACATTTTAAAACACAAAACAAACTGTGCAAAGATTTACAATTTAAAGATTTATGGGTTAATCTGTGCTTTAGGTCCCCTACTTCACCAAATCACAAATTTGAAGCGTTTTCTCGCGCATGCTCAATTATTACTTGTTTGTTTTAGCCTTTTCATTAGTTGCTAATTAAATTTCACTTTGAAATAGCGGTAGAATTTTGGCCATGGCATCGGTATTTATGAAAACGCGCCAAGGAGGGGACTTAAAACGCATTTTTACCGATTTATGATTAAAAGTTTACGATTTAAAACCTAAAATGGACACAATTGAGAGCGGTTAAAACATTCAAAGAAACTATAGAAAGATATGCATATCAATTAAGAAAACATGAATTGAGAAACTTCAAAAACATGGAGGAAGAATGCATCCATATTCCAAACCGAGACTTCGAAGATTTTGCTTACTATTTACTTGTCAATAATTAAAGAAAACCAATGTTACTTTTAGTAAAGTTCCCAACGTTCTATATTGAATTGGTAATCCGATAATGGTAAATCAGAGTGCATAGGTTCGGGTGAAATAATTGCGAAGAAAATTACAGATGCTAATTTTAATTTATTTTTCTAGAGCATCACAACACAAAACAAGCATTTGAAATCAATCACATGGCTTGAGAAGCCGATAGATATATTTTTGAGACTGGCGTCTCTTACACACATAATTAACTAATGAAGCTAGCTAAAGTAGCCCAAACAATTAACTATTCGTAAATAATGAGACTGATGTATCCAATAATATATCCCTTATATAAGATGGCTTAAGAAGCCTAAACAAATAGATTATTATGAGACTGACGTCTCCAAATCATAACTATCCCCGATGGCTTAGGACACCCAAAACAGAAGTTGCAAGTTCCAGAGACATGTACACTCTGTTTCATACCCCTCTCTGTAATCATTCCGCCAATCTTTTCTTTTGGTCTCGAAGAGGAGGGGTGTGGCCGGATGTTGTGTCTAAGTGCTTTCGATTCTCACACTTTTACATATTAATTTCTGTTTTATGCATAAAACACATTTTAGAAAGGAATAAACTATTTAATAAATTCTGAGTTTTTTAATTTTTAATACAACAATATGAAAAATAATACAGAAATTTAAACTTTTTATACTGAACATTTTCTGAAAATTAATAAGTTACATGATAAATGCTTTAAATTAACAGTTAATTTATGTATAATTGAATAATGTTCATTTTGAACTGGATGCATTAGCATTTAATTCCAATAACTGCACTTTTTTAATTTATCATTTACAGATGCAATCTCTGCATTAGCAACAGACAGCATCATTTGTCCAACTTTCACATCACTCATATTATCATCACTGATAGCACACGCTATTTTTTTAGTTGCATCATCCAAAGGTTTTTGAGCTACACCACGGCCAACTAGACATGTGTGTCTAGTTGGCCGTGGCTACACACTGATTATCAAGCAAAATTTTCTTTTCTTCCTCAAGTTCATTAATTTTTTCTAATAGGTGCGATTGTTTAAACTTTTTTTTCACTAGTAGCTTCTATATCTTCCTCGTCCTTTCTTTTCTTCTCTAATTCTGTTACATCTTTTGATTTTTCCATATATGATGCATATTCCGCATGAGATTTCTGAATATAATGCATCATTTCTTTGGTATATGGAATGGAGGAAACAGAATTGCCATGCATTCGAATAACATCATGACAAATCCGTAAACTTTGAACGGTTAATTCCGATAAAGAAGCTCTCTCCTTTGTCACAACATAATTGTTAGTTGAAAACCCTCTTTCTGGTTGGGAATTTACATTCAATAACGACAAACATGCTTTAACCACTCTAGAAAGAGTAGGATATTT
>JAPDSC010110952.1:102351-183738 GCA_026290005.1 Latrodectus geometricus | reverse complement strand
GAGATTTCGACTCTTTAGGTATTTTAACAATGAAATATTCCTTTAGAACATCATATTGCTCAACAATTCTCTCACAAACTGAGCCCAAAGTTAACCAACGGCTCTCAACATGACGAAGGAAACTATGTCTAGCTAAAGTTTCTTCCAGTATTTCTAACTGTAAGGAATGATAATCTTCCCTTCTTGCAGGAGATAGCTTGAAAAATTGATGAATATCTATAGCAAATCCATCAATATTACAATCAATTTTATCAATACCCTTACGCAGTGCTCCATGGATTATGTGTAAGCAACATGTACCCAAATCAATTAGTACCGGTAAACTTTGATTACTCAGTTCACTATTTATTTGCTTTAAAACAGCTAAATTAACTCTTGGTCCATCCATTGACAACTGCATTAATTTTTCTAAATTCAAACCATTATTTTGAATTAAACTTAATAAAATTTTTACAATTTTATTGGCTTCAGCATGCTTTAAAAAATGTGATTCGAGGTAACAAATGACATTTTTACCTTGTTTATCAGACCAATATGAGATGTAAATATCCAACTGTTTCTTTGTTTTGTAGTAGTTTCATCGAAAAGTAAAACAAAATATGAAGTGTTGATATCCCGAAACAAAAGAGTTTTGAAATACGGACCTAATCCAAAATTAATCATATACCTTACTTTTTTGTCAGATAATTTGAGATTTTTTGCTATGGAGGAATCATCAAAAATTTCTCCATAAATGTTAGCTAAATCATTCAAAGATGAAAAAGAATAATTATTTTTTATTGCCACTAAAACTAAAATGGTTTCAGCTTTAATGGTTTTCTCTGATGTCGTTTTGGGGAGCCATGATTTGTTATTCACTACTACAGTCAATGTCGAGAATTCAGATAATGTTGATGACTTGATAGTAAATAGTGTTTGATTCTTGTAACAATTCACAGCTTTTTTGTGTTTTGATCCATCTGCATGCGCAAGCACTTGTCTAAAACCCATATTTGAAACACTGAATTTGCTTTTGCATACGAAGCACTCCACAGAATGAACATCGTCAACACTTCGGCACCATTAGGCATTTATTCCCATCTTGCAGTTCCAACCATTTGTCGGAAAATTTCGTTTTCCTTGGCATTTTTAAAAAAAAATTAATTGTTTTCAAAAAATAAAATTCTGAGCTTGCTAATAAAAAATTTTCAAAACACCCATCAAAATCTTTCAAAATAGCGCGATAAGCATTTCAAGCATGCGCATAAAATCTTTGTCTGTAAAGGCACACAATAGAATTTAATGGTAAACCCAAACCTAAATTTTTTTGACTTCAGACATGCGTGAGCAATGGCTGAAAACGAGGCGGAGACGAATATATGGCAACCCTATTTCCGGTTTGAAAGAGAACAAAAAAGGGGGAAATTTTTGTTTTTCTTTTTGCATAGAAAGCAGTTGAAAGAAAAATATATTCCACTGAAAGAAAAATTTGCAACTGAAAAATATAAAATTATTAATTGAAATTAAACTTTCAAAGGATTGTAATAAAAAAATTGAGGAATTCCAGGATTTATTTTGAAAAATAAGGACATTTCAGGACGTTTTTTTAAAAAATCAGGAATTTCAGGAATATCAGGACAACTCCGAGCCCTGTAAATTGTAATGAGGTTCAGTAGAGAAAACAACTTGTTTCCAAAGGGCATATCATGGAGAATTGCTAAAGTCAGAGGCATTTGTGATTCAATGACAAGGGAATTCTGAGTAGAGGAACCCCTGCATACAGTTGGTGCTGGAAAACATGTTCCATGGATAAACCATGGAAGTAGACAACAAAATGTCAGTAGCTGTGCTTCAATGTTGTGCTAACACACAAGAAGATATTGTATGATCTGTCACACCCATGTGGATGAGGTATCTGTTTTCTCATAATATTGTGCTATTGTGTGCTTCACATCCAGACTTTCACTTTGCTTGGTCTTTATCCATTTCTTCCAAATATACATCTCAGTTGTAGCATTTCACAGTCCATTGGCTGCAAGTTCTTGATATGAAAATTCAAAATCTAATCTATCAACAATGCATCCTCTCACAAACATCACAAATTGTTGATATGGTATATTTTCTGTTATTGAGGAGTACTCATATAACACTAACTATATGTTTACCCCAAACAGAGAATAATAATCTGTTTTCAATGTATCTTTACAATCCTTTATATGTAGAGAGAACAAAAAGCTGATAAGCAGCTGGTTCATGTACAATCTACTCATTTGCATGTCTTACTTCACTTTATACTCCCTGTACTTTAGGCTCAATTTGCATAATTTCTTCATGGGGTGATATATAATTTTTTACTTATAGGAATGTATATACATACATATATACTTCCTGTATGATCAGCAAAGTGAAGCATCACTTGCTTTAGTATAGAAGGCAACTAAAAAACCAACCACGTTTTTCTTAACAGGGTTGCTCTGTGTGTTAGGAATGCATCCACATTAATCTGTAATATCCAAAGTCTTTCTGCTAACATGACATGGATGTGGAGAGGAGGGTGCAAGCTCAAGTGTGACCTCATCACCTGACCATTGTGGTTTAATTTAAGAGGCACTTGGTTGATAAATAAATATTCCAAACCTGTTAACCTTAAGATATAGACTGGGACTCACCTATACAACTATATATATATATATATATATATATATATATATATATATATATATATATATGTGTGTGTGTGTGTGTGTGTGTGTGTGTGTGTACACATATATAAACTATATTAAATAAGAGCTCAAAAACATTTGTATTTTTTAATTAAAATGAAATAAAAATGAAGAGCAAATGATAAATAAAATAACTGACAAAAATAATGAACACAAAATAAATTACAAAGTTTTTTCAATTTAAATAATAAAATTCCATTTCAGAATTTTTGTCACTATTCAAATATCTTTAAAAATATCATAGCTTGTTTAAATGATATTGTTTACAATTGAAACATAAAATGTCCACTAACTTAAAAATATTAAGTACTAACTTGTTCTCTTATTTCTTCCAATGTCATTGCATTTTGCTTTCTTTTCATTTCTTGCTCTCTGCGTAACTGCTCTACAGCAGCATCTGCTTCTTGCTCTGTAAAATTATTAAATTTCAATAACAATAAAAATAAAAAACTTACAGAATTTAAATATAATTGAGATTTTCAAACAGAAATATTATTCAACTGGTTTGGTTTATTACATTATTTTGTCTCAACATATCAAAGTTAATTTGAACACATTGAATGATTTAAAGTGAATTCTAAACCCCTATAAAAACTCCAGGGCAGAAATTCTGTTAATAAATTGCAAATATGAAGTTATATTGTAGCTTTTTATTTGAGTATACTAACTTCCAATGAAAAAGACTATAAAGATATTTAATAAATTTATAAATAAAACAAGAGTTCATTACATCTTTGTAATCACATCAGCAGAAACAAATAAACTTTATTAACCATTAATACATATTAAAAGTTGAGTAAAAAGACTATATATTCAGTAATTATATTTTACGTTCAACATATTTCATTTTTCTGACTTGTTTATTTCTTTAACAGTTGGAAAGTTTGATCATTTGAAAAGTATATGGTATGCACTTTTATTGCTTTTATCTAGTATTTCCAACCAAAAATTTAATGTATAAATGTAATCTGATGGCTTCTAACCTTAATTTTGCAAAAATCATATGAAAGACATAGCATTTATATTATAGACAAGCTTCTTTAGAAGAAAACTAATTATAATTTATAAATAGATGTTGGCAATGCACATGATAAATTTAGTAACCACTGAATGGAATAATGAAAATTAAAAACTTATAAAAAATCCTTTCAAACAGGTTTCAGTAAATTTTACCTTTAACTAACTTACTTTCATATAAAAACAAAAAAATCCACATCAATCATCAGCAACCTATGGTATGGGGTGCCAGATTTGGTATAAGGCACATTTCTTAAAACATTGCATACAATACCCCATAGACAAGGTGATTGAACTTTGCCCATATTAACAAACATTATTTATTTCTCTTTTCTTTTAATGATTTTTTCTAGTCATATATAAAATGTAAGGATTGTCAGAACCAAATTAAATGCAAGTAATATTTTATATTGCTAAATAACTGCCAAATATTTTCTCCAAGATTGTGGATGCATTTTACCATAAAAAGGCAATATTAGAAGTTTGGTTTTGAGATGCTTATTTCTTGTGCCACATATAGCCTTTTCTTTAGTTTAATTTGTTGTATTTATTTATGAATTTAAAATAGAATAATTTAAATTGAAAATAGAATTCAATTTTATACACATTGTAAACTACAGGTTACTTTTATATTTACTACATGTTCTTAATTTGATGTCAATAGTTGCTAAAACACTTAAATAAGTAACTATAAATTCATACAATGAAACTCTTTTTCCAAGAGCTGGCTACTAAGTTCTTTCCCCTTTCAGTACTACAAAACACAGAAGTGAAAGTACCTTTATAAAGTATAGCACCCAGTGAGCATTCCATTGTGACCTCAAAAATAGGTGGATTTTTGTAATCTAGAAACAGGAACCAAGTAGACGACCTCCAGAATTAACTTGCCACCACCAAAGTTAACATTACACACAGAAAGCATTGAGACCACAACATATTTTGTATCCAAGTTGCCACTAGTGAACAAAATATGTTTTTGATTAGGTTGGGATTTGAATTCCCTCATTACCTTCTAAGAACAACACCCTAATCAACTAGACCATCACAGCTATACAGTGAAACTATTATGTAGCAAGAATATCATATATCAAGAATATAAAAACATTTTCAAATAAACATTACTTTTTATTTAAGATTTCTGGTGAGAAATGTAAGGTTATTAAAGAACTAATCCTGGATGTATGTATAAGAAACAATTTACACGTTTTAGTTAACGATTGGAAACAAAATTAAATTTTTGGTCTCATAATTGCTCATTATAAAACCAAAAGTTTAACTTATAGCTGAAAAAGGCACACACTTTCACATACAAGAAATAAAGAAAATATACCTTTTTAAAAAATGTTGAAATGTTATTCATAGATTTATCAAATCAGCAAACAGTATTATTTCGAATTTAAAAAATTCTGCATTTAATGTGATTTTATTGTAAGATGAATCACTCAAAGGGCTGAAAAAGCAACAAAACAAAACTCCGATTTGCAAGAAGATGTTGTATTAAGCGTTGCTCTTGATGAGAGTACAGATGTGACTGTTCATGCACACTTTGTAATAATTGTATAATATTGTGATGAAGATACTTTATGAACAAAGATGTTGTTTGATTCCTCTGTCTGGGACAATTAAGAGACTATTTTTACTTCATTTTTAAGTTGTTTTGTATGCAGAAGAATATAAATAAAATATTTAGCTTAATTATTAATGGTGTTCTGGCAATAGTAGGCAAAGTAAAAGGATTTGTTAAAATCATATTAAAACAAAAATTGAACCTCCATAACATGATACATTAGGAATATTTTACAGTCATAAATTTTGTCACATAGAGCTCAATTTCTGTAGTAATAATGTTGTAAAAATAGTTAGTTTTATTTTTCCCATGGTACACAGTTTCAATGTTTTTTTTATAAAAAGAATATACAGATCTCCATATGTACAATCATGTCTATTTGCTTAATCAAAGAAATGTTTTAAATAAATTTGGATCCTAGAAGGAACCCATAAATATAAATATTAAAAAGAAGGAACCAGATCTTACCAAATTGAAAGACAAAAAATGGTTATGCATATAGATTTTTCTGGCTTACATAATTACATTTCAATGAACTAATTTTAGGATTGTGAGAAAGGACCACACAATAATTGAACTTTTTGAATATTGGAAAGGTTCAGGTACAAAATTTAATGTCCTTTAAAGAGATTCTAATACTAGTACCAACAAATACTCACCATGCGTTAAAGTACTTGCACATATATTGCTTACAGACAAAATGAACTTAAAACTTATATGAAGAACTTTGGGAATTTTCCAAAACATGTGAAGACTCTAAAATTTGTTGCCTATAATTTTCTTTCTAATGAAACCAGATTTAAGACTAATAATTCCATTCAATTTGTTAATTTTTGAGGAGATGGATGATCTTGATCATTTTGAAGTGGAATATATTGAAATAACATTCACAGAATTTTGAAAAAACATAGAAAATTCTAAGGATAAACCAACAATTATTTTAAATTATTGAAGAGATTTTATCATTTGAATAAAATCACAATTCACTTGTATTTTCTTTATTACAAATCTGTGTAAACAAGCAATTGCATTTCAAACATATTTTAAATTCATATAGTTTTTTAATAATTGAATATTTAGAAAGTCACAAATGAAACCCATGGCATTGCGATATTAAGTGAAACAATATAAAGAGGTAATCTTTGCACTTAAAAATTTTTTTTTAACTATATTGAAGGATATACATATATTTTACATTATACACTTCTTATATTAATAAGTACATATAAAATACGCATAATATATGCTATTAAATTATGGAGACTCCTACCTAGCAACTTTCACTTAATAGGTTAAATACAGGGAAGTATGCACACACATTTTAAATACAAGGGATTGTATTTGAACTGTCTCTAAACAACACTCTACCAGTCTATCATTTTGGCTAAGTCATGTTGTAAATATATTGCATTCCCTATAACAAAACATGTGTAAACTGTTTTTAATCTGTTTCTACAGAAAGAATACCACATGCCATTTTTCAATTTTTACCTAAAATACATACTTTTTTAAAACATAAAAAGCAGTACATTAATACAAATTAGTTTCTATTTTTCTTGGTTTAGATTATTTTGCAGTAATCATTTCAAAATAAATTTCAGATTTTTATAATAAATAAAGAGGAACATGAAATAACTGTTATTATCATATTTTTTTATTATCACCCACAGCAGCATCTTTTTTCAAGTAAAAGGAAAAAAAAAAAAAAAAGCAATGCATAATCCACACAATATTTTTGGCCAATAGTCAAAAACATATACTGCTGATAATATGGGTGACATATAAAATATGCAGTATGATTAAAAATGCAATAAATTGTACAGAAAAAACATTATGAAAAAAAAGATCTGTTTGGGTCCACCTCAACACAAAGTGCAATAAACTGAAATGAAAGCACGAGATCTATCAAAAGCGATAATTCCGAGAAGATTCTAATAAAACTTATTAATTTTTAGTTTTTAATAACTTTTAAGACGAGGTTAGACGTTATTTAAGAATAAAATATATTTATTTCATCAATATTTAAAGGAAGGAAATTACTTATTTTTGAGCTGCACATTGGATACATTTTTCTTCTGCACCATGAAAAAACTTTGTTTTTCACTTTACATAAACACATTTATCACCATTTTGTATCTGCTTTCTTTATAATTTTTAATTTGAAATCTGCTGTGTAATTTAGATGTTTTTGCTTTCATATGATTATATTCGAACTTGAATATTTTCAGAACTGAACAGCTCAGATCAAGATGAAATGCAAAGTGACATTAGCAAATCAAAACTATAAAATATTTTTCTGAGGAAGCAAATTCATTCTTGAACATAATTGGACAAGCTGATTATAGCTGAAATAAGTTAGCATTGTCGTGGCACCACTTGTTATTTATTTTATGAAACAAACTGTATTTCTTTCAAAACTTTCTTGTAAACTTTTTTTGGTGGATAATATTTTTTATTATCTGCAGATTATACATACAGGAAAATACACTTAAACAAATACTGAAAAAAATGAGTTCTCAAGATCAGTATTTCTAATATCCATACCATATCTTTGATGACTATGCAACTTTTTAGAAATATTTGCAATTAATTTTTTAACTTTTGCACAAGGATTCTTCAAACGTATATTATTTCTAAAATAAAGAAATTGATTCAAGTTTCATATATATATAACATGATTAATAAAAAAGAATGATGTATGATTTTAAAATTTTTATTTGTGGGAAAGTAGAAAAAAAAAATAAATTCATTGAGTAGAAAAATTTACTAAAATACATATATTCATTTATATATCATATTTGCATGAATGCATTTAAATGTATGTGTGATATTGCATTGTATATGAAATATAACAAATTATTACCTTGTTTCTTTTTCTCTCGTTGTTTCATAATATGAGCCTTCAAAGCAGCCCACATTTGAAGGCTCATTTTTGGCCTTTCTATTAATGCGGGCATTGTTACTGCTAAAACAAAATAACATAAAACTGAAATTTTAAAAACAAAATATATATATATACATATATATCAAGATAAATATTTTTAATTTTTATAATATAAACTAAATTTAAAAATCATTTATAAATAGTAAACATAAAAAAATTGAATATGTTCATTGCTTGTTATTAAAATTGCTTTATCAAGAAAGTACATGCAACACATGAGAACTTTACATAACATAAAGAAGATACTATGCAAATTATTATTGCATGATTAAACTTACAATGTTCTTAAATAAAAAAAATATACAGCAGGTTTTGAATATATATATTTAAACATTACTGTAATATAAAAATTTGTAGCACTGATTCATTTATGAGATACTTAGCTGCATACTTTTAATTTTGATAGAAGTCAATTTGAATTGCAATTTACCATATCATAATATTAATATTCACATCTTATAACAACCCATCACTATCAGAAGAAATTAGAATTAATGAGTTCAAAATGGTAAAATGAAATCTCAGGTTGGACCTCAGTGGCACATTATCATTCAAAGCCAAGAAAACAAACATGTTATGCAGCATTAATGTATCACAGCCATGTAATGAAATTTGACTCAAGAAGTATGGTTATTTACAAGTGTCAATAAAAATAATTTAATGTGCAGCAGCATGAAGTGTCAGATCTGTGACCTTGAAACTACATCTAAAAACACTTTTAATGGTGTAAGCAATGAACAACCTGGACATAGAAATGAGATAACATAGTGTTTCAAAACAAGTTTTTACAGCATCTTAATGATCATATCTACATTTGGTAACATCATGAAGAGAACATGTAACTAGCATGCATTTAACATTCTCATACTGACTCATCACTTGAAGACCTTGCGCCATAAAGCCCAACCAATGATCATTTAAAGTGATGGTATGTGTGATGCCCCAAGATTTATATCATACCCCAGTCTCCTCTTCTTCACACTGATAATACTTTAAACAGGGACAATATTATACACCTGTTGAGTTAAGGCTCTTGGTTCCACCCTCTATTCAAACCATGTGAAATGTGATGTTTCAGCAGGAAAATACAATACAATTAATTTGAAATTTTCCATATTGACAAATTTTTAAGTGCCACTTAAAAATTTGCCAATATGTAAAATTTCAAATAAAAATATTTATTAATTGTTTCATGCAGTTTTAATATTATTAATTAGTACAAAATAATACTGAAATTGCATATTTAATTTTGATAAAATATAATTTTTCACTGAAATCAATTTTTTCAAACAAAAAGCTTTTCTAAACTGTTTTCTAGGATACTCATACTTGATTAAATATCAGATAAATAACTTATTACTTTACAAATATTAAGTCTTTGGTGGCTGACATATTTTCTCTGTAAGACCCTAAATGTGCAGAAATCAATTTATTCTTCATGTCATTGAAAACTTTACTCATATTATTTATTATTTTATGTGTAGTTTCATCAGATTTAATGAAACAATTATTCAATTTGCTTGTAAAACTTTCTCATGCTTTTAACTTCCTTTTTAACAACAAACTTGTGTAATATGTATTAACTGCAAGTAGTTAATAGATGTTATACGAGTTTTTTTCATTTTAAACTGGAAAAAAACTAATTAATTTATTAACTAATCTTTGCAAGAGCTCAATATTTTTAGAACTTAAGTAAAATATTTCACTTAAAAATGCAGTGATAACAGCTTTACATTTAATAGCTTGATCAAATACAAGAATTTTTCAGATTTCTAAGGATGATACCAGCATTAGCTTCATAACAGTATTATTTCACAGTTTCATCCCATATGTGATGAGGATTATAAATCTTGCTCTAAAAGACCAGTTCAATCTCAGATAAATCAAGTCTTGAATAATCTCTTAAACTGAATTATTTTTACTTCATGATTAAAAGAAAATTTTAGATTTAAGTGAAAAATTTCTCTTAAAATATAATTTTTGAAATCTCAAAAATTTTCGAGACAGAAATTGATCTCCAGGGTAGAAGAGTGACACCCCTGTGCATGTCAGCCTTTTGCTGATATTGTATGGACATTCTTTGAATCAAATAATACTTAAATACGGTTAATTCCCAGTGAACGATACGCATATATACAACGGTACGTTTATATACAATTATAATTAATTGTATATAATATTGTATAAAATTAGCATACCGTACACTGGAATACAGCCCTTAAATAATGCTATGATTAGCAGGTTCGGTTAAATCCTAAAAGCCTGCATAGTGAAAAATGTGCTAAAGTAGTTTACTGTATTTCTTGATGTAACATAATAATGTACATACAGGAAATTTGTTTGGTGAGCTTAGTATCACTTGAAACATTTGATTAGTAGTTTGTTTTCATTTGATAATTATAAAAGTTTGTGAAGTGGTTGATTTTGCATTATTTATAGTTTGAAATTTATTTTGAAGTTAAATTTGCATATATATTTAAATACTTATTTAATATCAAAATATAAGAAATCATAAAATATTTCTTAAAGGAGCAATTAATATATAATAAATTTTAAGAGATTATATTTTTATACTAATGATACAAGATAAAAAATCAAGCAAGATAAAAGCATATAATTCAAAATAGTCTTGTATGTGCAAGCAAATTTTAACATAATCTCAAAAATTATTAGCATGCTATTCAATGACAAAAGTAAACTTACAAAATTTGCATTTGTTAAATAACTTGAGCATATGAAAAATTTGATGAGTAATTAGAATAAAAAACCAATCAGAAATCTTAGCAACTGCTAATTAATGCATTTATGGGTGAAAATGCGCTTTAGGTCCCCTACTCTGCCAACTTGGCGAAAGTGTGCTGTGGGTCCCGTGCTTGGCGGGTTTTCAAAAACGCTGTTGCCATGGCGATAATGGAATACGATTTTTAACTAATCAGCAACCAATGAAAATGACCGATTTTTCAAACTGAAACTAATTAACGATCAATGAAAATGCTAAAAGAAAAAAACCAATTAATGAGCAAGCGCGAAAAAACGCAAATTATTTCCTACGAAGGCTGCCATAAAGAGCTCATTGGGTATAAAAACGTCCGGTTTACCATGCTTGGTGCATTTATCGCCAAGTTGGCAGAGTAGGGGACCTAAAGCGCAGATTAACGACACTAACCTTCTAGAAGACAAATCAGTGGACTATTTCCAACAAGTTACAGATCATTCAATTAAAGAAAATGTGCATTATTATATACAAGGTATTTATACTATAAAAGTTGTCGCGAATAGAAGGTGTTAGCTTCATTATTAATTTTTAAAATCGCTAATCGAGCAACGTTGTAAAGATTAAATTCACATTAAAAGCAATTTAAAATTAATCATAAACAGAAAATAATTTCAATTGTTTTTAATAAGGAAAAAATTGGAAAATATTAATAGTAATTTACTAGTTAAAATCTTTGAAATGATAATGTTTTGAAAATTCTATATTATTAAAATAAGAAAGTGTATATAGATATAATTACTTCTATTGTTTTCAACTGAAACTTTCTTTGAAATGTTAAATATGTGCATTACATTTTGTGTTATAAACAGCCGTTCTTTACAGCAATAGTAATGTTAATGCGACATATATACGGAACACTTTCATCAACGACAACAAAGGAAAACAAAATTATGATTAAAATAAAAATGACACAGTTACGATCAAGCATTTCTTAACATATTTAACGAAATTTTTTTTTTCCAGTGAGTTTTAGTTAAGTGAATAATAAATAAAACAAATAAAATTTAGCAACTATTAAATCTTTGAATTATAAAATAATTATTTTTGAGTTTTTTACTAGATAATTTTAATTTTTCTTATAATTTACAATAAATGATTTTTCACACGGTTCGAAATCGCGGAAATAGAAGTGCGAAAGGTTATCATTTACTTCGCATGCTTGATAAAATTAGTTTCTGTTTATACATGAAGTAAAAAATATTGAATTTTGAATTATATAGAATCTGTGTATATTAACTAAAAAACCCAACTTCCAAAACAAAAATGTCTTTTTTTTTATTTAATTTTAAAATTTCTCCTAGTTTCGAAGTGTTTTTAATTTCTTCATATAATATTTTTTCATTATTTTTGAAGCTGTTAAAAAACATATGTTAATTGCTACCTTTTGGTAAGTGTAACAAATTCATCTGACTGACAAATATCGCTATTTCTAGACTGGTTTAGTGAGAATTAATGTGTTGAGCTTTTGGAAGTCAGTTAAATAAGTGCAACTTTTTACGTTTTAATTTAATTGTAAACTCTTATATTCCACATTAAAATAAAAACATCTACAATATGTAATACACGCATTTCGCACTTTTAAATCCAATTTAATTAACCTTACAAGAAATTTGATTTTACGTATAACTTTAGTGCAAAATTATATAACTACTACAAAACACTTTTTAGTCGATTGTAGTAGATTGTTTACTTGTTTTAAATAGTTATAATTATCAAAGACAATCGAATTGGAAATAAGGTTAAAAATTAAGTTATATAAATATAACAACTAATTTTAATCATAAAGTAAAATATGGTTATAAATTAACTATTTATTTTACAATACTATGAACTTAAAATTTGAAAAAAAAATTATAAATGCAGTATTTATTATGAAGTATATTCTAATTTGTTCTAAGTTATAAACTAGGAAAATTTTTAACTATTCTGTGATTCAAATTTGCAATCTATTGTATGATACTGAAACAAATATTTCCTACATATAAATTTTGTAAAATAAAATAATTTTTTCTATATTTTATCTTTATGCTACTAATGTCCAGATCTATTTTAAGTAACTAAATTTTTTTCAATCTTAACTTAGCAATTATATTTTAGATTTAAAGTATTTCAAATACATATTATTGGCATTTTACCTAAAGACATTTATATGCATACTTATATTTTGAATTTAATTAGTATTAACATTTCATATTTTAAACATTTAATATTTAGCTTAAATTTTTTATACAAATTATTAACTTATAACATTTGGATTTTCATGTAATTAGTGTATCTTCATCAACTATCAGGTTTTTGAACCATTCAGATTAATAAAAGTGATTGAAATTCAGGTTCAGTTTTGCAAATATTTTTTTTTTTTTTTTTTTTTTTTTTTTTTTGTATTTAAACAATCTCTATTGAAATGCCTTAGGACTAAATCTTATTAAATGGTGATGGTGTCTAATGAGCCAAATTGGAAGATTTCTCACTTTAATCCAATAAAATTTTCTCTTAAAAAATTATAATTATTCATTAAATATAATTTTAAAAGGTAATGCAAATTTTACACATCTTAAAAATATTATATTGTGTAGAAAAATCTTTGTATATTTCAAACAGATATTTTTTTAATAGCTAACAAATATCTACATAGAAAAAAAATATTCTATAATCCAATGAATATTGTTTTAAATATTCAAGTACTGCAGTTTTATCTATAATAGATTTTATAGATTTCTTCTGTTCTCACATATTTTCATATCACGCTATTTCTGTGTTTCAAAATTTACTTTTAACTTTGTATTTTGAATTCTCTGTACATAATATGCTCTCATTATTATTTTATATTGCTTTATTCCCTTTATTCAAATTAATCTTTCAAGCTGAAATGTTTCTCATTTCTAAATATTTTTAGCATATACTGTGCCACAAACAATTGAAGATACACCTTTCTTTTACTTTATAAATCCTACTTTCAATCAAAATAACACATTAACTAGAAGTGCAAAGGTAATTTTATTCTTAGACATAACAAAAGGTTTAATTAACATTAAAAATAAAAAAAATTCAATGACAAAACTCTAAAAGAAAAATTTTCAGGGCATTTCAAGTAAAAATAAGCAAATTTCTGTCTCAGAAAATTGAGGATACACCAATGAAAGTTTTGTTATATATCACATACAAAGACAGTGTCAATACTTAGTTGCATGTCCTTTTGTTTTTATAATGTCCCCCAAACATCTTGGTACAGATTTGACCAATTTTTGGTGGTGTGTGGAGATATTTTATCTCATTCTTGTAACACTTGCTTTAAATGGGCTTTGTTCCTAATTTGGTTTTCGGACTGCTGTTTCATATGTGATCTACAAATTTTCTATGACAGTGATGCCAGGGGATTGTGGTGGTATGTACAATTGCTGTTTACAATGAAAAATACACCACATTTTGACATCACGTGCTGTGTGTTTGGGGTCGCTGTCATGCTGGAATATAAAATTTCCATCTAAACAGATTCTTTTGCACTTTCTTTAAGATTGTTGCGGAGTATATCTATGTAAAGCTTATGATCCATTATGCCATCTATAAAAACTGAATTTCCTACCTCATTTGAAGCCATACAACTATAAACCATCATTATGTTAAATTGTAGGAAGTAAATTTTTTTGATCCAAAGCAGTGTTCGGCTTTCTTCAAACGCTCCGACGACAATCGCTTCCAAAAATGTTGAATTCACTTTCATCACTAAATATAACTTTCTCCCAAAAGTTACCTGTCATCAATTGATGAGTTTTTGCAAACTCCAAACGCTTTTTCTGATTTTGTAAGCTTATAAATTGTTTCTTTCGAGAAACTCGACTATTATATCCAGCATGTCTAATAACATTTCTCACAGTTTCAGCACTTACACTTCTGCCCATTATTCGTGAAGTTTCTGCAGCTAGTTTGACATCACTTAGCTTAGGATCAATCTTGATATCTTTCAAAATTTTCCTTTTGGTTACGTCATTCAGAATACTTTTCCTTCCTCTTCCACTTTTATTTTCAATTAATCCATCAATTTTAAATCTTCCAATGATTTTCTGGACACACAAGTTGCTTTTACCGACAATTTTAACTATTTCACGATAAGATTTTTATTTCTTAAATAACCTTAATATAAATTTTCTTACATCAATACTGGTCTCTCTCCGAGGAGTCATTTTCAATTTAAATTTGCAACTTTAAATTCCCAGAACCAACTTCAAAAGACGAAAATAAACAGCCCAAAAAGTTTAAGATGACATTGCCCAAACTTAGATTATTATAGTAGCAAGCAGAATAAAAATTTAGTGCTAGTTAAACAAAAGTTTCATTGGTATATCCTCAATTTTTTGAGGTAGAAATTTGCATATGTTTATTTAAAACGCCTCTGAAAACTTTTCTTTTAGAATTTTGTCATTGATTTTTTTTATTTTTAATGTTAATTAAACCTTTTGTTATGTCTAAAAATAAAATTATGTTTGCACTTCTAGTTAATGTGTTATTTCGATTGAAAGTAGGATTTATAAAGTAAAAGTAAGGTGTATCTTCAATTGTTTGTGCCACTGTATATGCATAACATAGATATTGTTATGCAAAAATTATGCTTTTCCTAATTAATTTCAGTAATATGTAGTGAAATAGGGGTAACACATATTTTCATACCTTATTTAATCTTCATATAAATAAAATAATCTTACTTCTTTCATTGTATTTTAATTGATTTGTTCTTTCTGGTTCTTTTCTAGAGGCAACGTCAGACTTTCGTTTGCTCTCTAGAAATTTATTGGTAAAACATATCTTTTCTTTCACATCTGTGTTTCAACTATTAATGTAGCTGGCAAACTTCTTATTTAATTAATTTGTTCTTAGATATTATGTATTTTTCAGTGTTTTAGATACTGTGAATATTGTTGCATATTTGAGTATGAAAACTATTGAATTTTATTGAGTCATGGCCACTGATGAATCAACTATTCAATACCAACCTAAATTATTCCCATTGCTAAATTGCATTGCATTTCTTTTTTTTTTTTTTTTTAAATGAAATGATACCTAAAAAGTTAAAGAAAAAAATAAAATTGTCCAGAATACAAAAGCCTAATGTGTTTCTGCAAAGGATCCCAAACATATGAATAAATAAGAAAACCAATATTTTTTTATTTTTTTATTTTTATTAAGAATATAAATCATTATCATAGAAAACTTTCCTTTTTTTATCAGAGATTTGGAACTTGTACATAAGTGGAGTTACAATATTGCTCAACTGCTCTCTAGAAATTTATTGGAAAATAAATCACTCACAATATGTCAATTGATATAATCTATGCTGCGTTTGAGTAAATATGTTTTAAAAAAGGTGATTCTACAATGGTTTCAGATAATTGATCAAAGGACTTCTGTGAGAAAAATGAAAATATAATTATAGAATTGCATGCTTCTTAGAAATAAAAGAGGGGAAGACTTATCTTCAGATGATTATGTCACAGAAGATATTATTAACTGAAAAAAATGATGGCAAATGAATTGGAGAACCCTGTGGATTTGGTTTAATGTGTCAAATAAATTTGAAACATGTTTTTTGTAGTTGCTTATACAGATGACTCAACATTACTACTTATAACAATGTAAGAAATAATAGGCACATTGATTATCCTGAGTGATAAAGGGCCATGTTAAAAGAGGCTACTTCGATTGGGATATAATTAAACCATAAAGCTCTAAACAAATTTCTTGAATCTTGCAGTTAAATGGTAGTTTTGAAAACAAAAATTGTACATGACATGCTATGTATTACATTTGAAATACTTCCATGTCATCTTACTAAAAATCATGGTGAAAATCTATTAATAAAAGAGAAGATAAGTTTTTGGTTATGCTGCATTTTGAAATTCAGAGTGTATTTTGCTAAATTACTTTTTTTAATGGCCAATTCTGTTTTCATTTTGTAAAGTTAAATGAAATTGAAAACTTGATGGAATTTTAAATGAAATATTTATTCCTAAATCAGTCTCCTTTGTTCTTTTCCCTATTTTATTTTTCAATATAGTTTTATAGTAGTGCTGTTTAATAATTAACTACTAGAGCACCAGATTATGTGTAATGCTAATATCTAATTTTTCATAAGAAAAAACTTTTTTTTTTTAGAAAAAATAATGAATGAAATAATTTTAGCCAATTAATTTTCCTCTTCAGCTTCTAATAGTATAAATTGAAATTAATTTTAGCTATAAATCAGACTTTTAGTGAGGAAATCGCTTCTAAAAGTGGAAATATTTGTCTCTTAAAATTAGTTTTCTTTCATGAATATAGAAAAGCAAATTCATATGATTTTTTATTACATCTCATTAGTTTGCTTGTTAGTTATTCTTTCAAAAATAAAAATGTTTTTTTTTCAATAAATAATTGTGAAGACAAAGCTTTATTATTATTTTTCCAAAATACATGTTACTCATTAGTTTTTACCTAAAAAAGAAGTTTATCACTGATGAGAGCCAGCAACAGAGAATTAAATTGTAACTGAAATGGGCATATAATTTTTGGAAAATGAAATATATTTGATCTTATAATTTTATACTTATAATTTTCTTTGAAGTCTTCTCAGTTTTTTCCATTGTGCAAAAAGGCGTTGTGTTTGAATCATGGTTTTGTCAATAAAATGAAGTAATATTTCTGTTGACATATGATTAAATGACATTATTATCTATAAATTTTGAATCATTTTAGACTCCCAGAATAAAGTCATTTCTGGAGAAATAACTATTTCAAATTTTATAACATAAAATATAAAAATATTCATTCTTAAAAATATTTATTGTGATATTACCTAGGAATTAAAGATGTGTTCATATAAGGAGCATCTTGATCTGAAAGTCCTGGATGATGAAGATGATTTGAGCGATGATGAAGTTTTTACTCAAGGTGGTAAATCCATTCCACTAGAAGAAAATGGGATAAATAAACCTTTAATGGCTCCTCGCTTACGTAGTAAGGACACTTTACACACTAAAGTTAGAAAAGTGCCATCTTTACGAGTTATGTGGGCTCCTATTATGTACTTTCTGGTTGTACTATCATCTGTAATAAGTAAGAATAATGAATGATTCAATTAAAAATATATTTATGAATGCATTTCATTAATTTATGAGTTCAAGTAATTTCATATAATTTTTTTTTTAATTTTTGTAAA
Source organism: Latrodectus geometricus (assembly GCA_026290005.1). Taxonomy (NCBI): domain Eukaryota; kingdom Metazoa; phylum Arthropoda; class Arachnida; order Araneae; family Theridiidae; genus Latrodectus; species Latrodectus geometricus. The sequence goes on along the minus strand of JAPDSC010110952.1, from coordinate 165,543 downwards.
AGATTAAAAAATGTAAGGTAAGTTAATTATTTCTAGATATTTCAAAGTTAGGTAAACATAACTAATTAGGATTAAAAAAAATATGTATCTTCTTTCAAAACATTTTATTTTAATTGAGTATCATCAAGCAGGTATTATAAATTAATTTGAAAAAAAGTGTTAAAAAATTCAAAAGTATAAAATTTTTTTGCACAACTCAAAAATCATTTGAATTTTATTGCTCTCTTTTATCTATGATTAATTGGATTAACCAATAAGATTATGCTTCATAAATTAAAAGTAATATAGTTAAACTATTTATGTATTGAAATATTATGATTATATAAAATGTAACCAAATGCCTTTTTATCTAAGCAAATTTTGTAGAAAATATCTTTCACAATTTTATTTTTTATTTATTATTCCATTTTTCAATGTGCATTCAATAATTAAATGTTATTTTTCATTTGTGTATATATGTTTTTATATTTCCTTTGTGTGATTCAGTTTTTGCATTTTAATTATATAATATTTTGTATTATTTTTTGCAAATTTTGAATATCAATTTTCTTTAACAATTATTTAATTTAATGTACAAAGATGATTCAGTTTTATTTTTAAAAAAATATGGGAAGCAATTTTTTAGCAATAAATTAAAGCTCAAAATTATTTTCATGATAATTATTATATTTCTTATATGGGGCAAAATGAAATCATTAACAATCATAATTTTTTAATGTATGGGAAATTCATAGTTGATCTTTAAAATATTTCCTTTGGTAGGTCTTATATTTCTTGTTGTATTTCTCATCAACATTTTTATGAAAAACATTTCGCCTTCTATTCATCGTAATCATCTTAAATCTACAAATATATTGCCTTGCACAAAAGTTGTTACTGAAGACGTATGGGTGAAAACTTTTCCTATGCTTACAACTGAAACTGCTATCAGACTGAATGATATTAATGGAGATGGAATCGAAGATATTATTCTTGGATTTGGTACAGGTAAAGTTGAATATTAAAGTTATTTTTTTATCCTTTATATTTGAAGTTTATCAAGTTTATTTTTATCATTTATATTTTATATTGATTTTTATTTCTTTTTTGAAATTGTTTTTTAAAAGGCTTGAAATTCTGTAGCTTCAAGTGTAGCACTTCAGTGGCAGTGATAGCATTTTGCTCTCTCGAGCCAAAGGTCAGAGGTTCTATTCTCGCACTAGGAATGACCAATTCAGACTTTTATTCCTTCAGTGTGTTAATAAAACTAAGTACTATGCATACTTGGGAATTAAACACTGAGTGTTTTGTGATAGGCTGACCACCTAACCAAGATATATGCTTCGCACCCCAGACCCCTCAGCCACGGAAATAGATATGGGTTCTATAGGTCTTGGTCCCATGGGGCTGTTAGTTAAATTTAGCTTAAAAGCTCATCTCAATTTACAACTCTTTTATTTGTTCTATATATTTACTTTCTTTTTGCTTGACTGTTAAAATTATTTCTGTAATTTTTAAAATTCATATATTATAGTTACTAAAACTCTGTTAAGTCTGCTAAAATTTTTATTGTTATTTTGATATAATTCTTTCAGTGTTTTTAACAATTTTGAAAATTGAATGCATCTAAAATAATTATTTCTGTTTTATTCATTTTTATTTATACAAAAATATTGGATTACCGTATTTTCCTGTATATAATCCACAGATTATGTGTTAAAAAAGTACCAAATTTCATTATGTGTATTATATACTGCCACGGATTATCTAATAAAAAACATTCTCCATCAGAAAAGCTTACAAGAAAGTTTTGAAAGGAATACTGTTTATGTTTCATAAAATAAATAACAGATAGTACCAAGACACAACTGAGTTATTTAAGCTATAATCAACTTTGTCCAATTACATTCAAAAATGAATTTGGTTTCTCGTAAAGATATTACAGTGGCATGTTGCTAACGTCATTTCCCAGTTTGTCTTGATGTGAGCTGTTTCATTTTAAAAATATTCAAATTTGTATATCGGCATATAGAAGTGAAAACTTTTAAGTCACACAGCAGATTTTAAGCAGTTATAACGAAATCAAATAAAAAAAATGATGACAAACATGTTAATATGAAGTGAAAAACAAAGCACATGTGAATAAAAGAAAAAGGTATAAAATATGCAATTTGTAAGTAATCCATTTCATTCATTTAAATATTAACAAAGCTAATATATATATATATATATATATATATATATATATATATATATATATTTTAAATATGTCTAACATCATTTTAAAAGTTATTAGAATATCGATAAATTTTACAAGAATCTCCTCAAAATTATTGCTCTTGATCGATCTTGTGCTTTCATCTCAAATTTATCCAATGAGGAGGATACAGACAGATCTTTTTCACAATAAATACTTTTTTTTCTGTACAATTTATTATATTTTTAATCACACTGTGCATTTTTTTATTTTACGTAACACCCATATTATCAGCAATACATATTTTAATCTATCGCCGAAAAAAACTGACGCAGATTATATACCACTGTGGATTACACAAAGCTTTTTTTCCTTTTACTAGAAAAAAGGTTGTGTGGATAATACGCCACTGCGGATTATATATAGAAAAATAGGGTACTTGAAATAAAAAAATAAATTCTAAATATGATCTGTTATACTTTAGGAACTTTAAATTACAGAAAAATTATTATTCATTACACTTAGAAATTCACATAAAAAGTATCAAATTCTTCCAAATATAAAATATAAGAAAAAATTATTGTGTTCTTTTTTTGTTTAAAGAAAGATTAAATAAATTTAGTATCATGTAGAATAGCTACCTATGGTAAATTATGATCACTTCATCTGTATTAACTACTTAACCAATAAGTTGCTTTATGTAGTTAACTAATTGTTATAAAAATGTATCAACTGATTCTAACTATGAAAATATCTTTAGCACCAATGGAACTTTTCTGATTATGTAATATTTTAAGAATGACTAATTAATCGATAGTGGTAAGAATAAGTGTGAAACAAAAAAGCACTCATGCATTTTTCATTTTGCATTTGATAAACATGTACCATATTTTCCTGTATATAATCTGTGGATTATGTGTTAAAAAAGTTCCAAATTTCGTTGTGTGTATTATACACTGCTGCGGTAATCCGCAGCAGTGTATAATACAAACAACGAAATTTGTCTGATAAAAAATATTTTTCTGATAAATTTGTCAGAAAAATATTTTTTATCATTTATTTTTCAAATATTTTTCATTATATTATCAAAATATTTTTCTGATATTTGTCTGATAAATTTGTCTGAACGTAATATTATCTGATAAAAAATATTCTCTTTCAGAAAAGTTTACAAGAAATTTTTGAAAGAAACACTGTTTATATTTCATAAAATAAATAACAGGTGGTACCAAGATGCACCTGAGTTATTTAAGCTATAATCAGCTATGTCCAATTACGTTCAAAAACGAATTCGGTTCCTTGTAAAGATTTACAGTTGCATTTTACTAATGTCATGTTACAATTTGTCTTGATGTGAGTTGTTTCGTTTTGAAAATATTCAAATTCGTATATCATCATAAGGAAGCAAAAATTTTTAAGTTACATAGATTTTAAATTAAAAGCTAAAGCAACATCAAATAAAAAAACTGGCAATAAACGTGTTAATGTGAAGTGAAAAACAAAGCATGCGCAGTATAAAAGAAAAATGTATAAAATGAGTTTGTAAGTAATCCATTTCTTTCATTTAAATATTAATAAAGCAAATATATATTTTTTAAAATTATGTATAACATCGTTTTAAAAGTTATTAGAAGCTAAAAATCGATAAGTTTTACAAGAATCTTCTCAAAATTACCGCTCTTGATTGATCTCGCGCTTTCATCACAAGTTTATCGCACTTTGCATGTGTTGGATCCAGACAGATCTTTTTCCTAATGAATGCTTTTTTTCTGTCAATTTATTATATTTTTAATCATACTATGCATTGTTTTTTATTCTATGTGACACCCATATTATCATCATGAGCATTGGCATGACAGCCCTTTGTGGACCTGAGCCTTCCTCAGAAGCTTTTCCCAATCTGCCTTTCTCCCAGCAATTGATCTCCAATTCTTTACTTTTAGGATGGCAAAGGGTTCATCCACGCAGTCTTTCCATCTCTTTTTGGGCCTTCCTCTTGGTCTTTTATTAGAGGGGGTTACATTAAAAACTTTTAATGCTGTTCGTTCTTACTACATGCCCTGTCCATCTCATTCTGCTTAGTTTTATAGACTTGATAATATCATTGTCATTAAAGATCTTATATATTTCAAAATTGTATCTTTTTCTCCAGTTATTATCGAGAACAGTGCCAAAGATGGTTCGCATTACCTTCCTTTTGAAGGTTGCTAACATCTTCTCTTCATTTTTCGTGAAAAGTCCATGTCTCAGAGGCATAAATCAAAACTGACTTGATCATTACCTTATACAGTAAGGTCTTTGTCTTTCTTTTTATTAAGTAAGATTTCAATAATGCTCTTAAACCAAAGAAGCAGCAATTGGCTGCAATAATTCTTTTCCTAATTTTAGGATTTATGTCGTTAAGGTAGTTTATTTCTGACCCTAGATATGTGAAATTCTTCACAGATTCAAAACCCATATTATCAGCAGTACAAATTTTAGACTATTCGCCGGAAAAATTGCCGCGGATTATGCGACGCTTTTTTCCCTTTTCCTCAAAACAAAAAGTCGTACGGATAATACGATGCTGTGGATTATATACAGGAAAATACAATACTCTTCCTACAGTATAATTCAAAATCACAATTGTTTCAAATGTCATAGCAAACATTAGTTGGTATGAATGCAGTGCAAATAAGCTGAGCTGGCAGTTGGATGGTTGGTGTTCAAGCTTTCAATTCAATATTTAGTAAGTTTGATCAGTACTTTGGGAATGATGTGATTTTTTGTGGCTGGGAATTTTCTTTAAACTAGGTTTTTGCTTTATTAGTTCTCGTGCGAAAAATAAGCTTCTTATGATAAGTCATCCAAAGTAATAGAGATGGAATAATTTTTCCTCTTATTGCTTTAATTTTAGTTTGAGAGAAATTTGTAACTCAAGCTAATATCTAGTAAGATATTAGTAAATTGTAAGTAAAAGCTTTAACAAGTAGTTTTTTCCCCCCAAAATAGCATTTGCATCCAAATGCTTATTTTTTTTATGGCATTGATATTGTGAATAAACTCTGTTCTTGGCAAAACATGAATATTGGAGTGTAGGTGTTCTAAATAATCATTTTTTAAAGACTTTTTTCCCTTCTGCAATAGATACTGTAATTGTTAGTTACAGGCATTGTGTTTCTTTCCTTCTAAAGGAAGATTAAATTTATTTGTTTTAAAAAATAACTATATTTTCTTAAACATATTTACAAAAAGTATAAGGGTTACAATATATATTAATATATTATATAGGTGCTGATGCATTTTATTATCCAAAAGTTGTTTGCCATGTATATTTTGCTAAATCTAAAGATGAATGCGGAGGAGGTATTCTTGCTTTGGATGGGAAGACTGGAAATGAAATTTGGAGACATTACTCAGCTCATGAGATTTTTGCTGTGAATTGTAATACTGATTTGAATGGAGATGGAGTAAAAGACTGCTTAGGTGGTGGACGTATGGCAGTATGTATATTTCTTTCTGATTTCAAAATAATGAGTTTGTTTCTAGTTTACAATTTATTACCATCTAAATTTCTTTGATTTATAAATAATAGTACTTTATTTATTGATTGCTGAAAATATTTTAAGTTTCAATCATAATAAGCTTAAAATTGAACTTTAAATAAATATTTATATTGTATTTTGCAAAAATTTTAATTCAAAGTGATTGGCTTAAGAAAAACAATTAATGTATGCAATTTTCTTCTGATGGAAGTTTAAAGACATTTAAATTTTCTGCTATTTTTTTATTTATTTTTAATTGATCTGGATAACCCGAAAAATGATTCTTATAAGCCCATAGTTGATAACTTTCCCTACACAGTCTTTGAAATATTTATGAAATTAAAATAAATTCTTGAAATTTCTCAAGAGTTGGCATTGACAGAAAGTTTGTAGTTTGAATTAATTTTGCTCAAATTATAATCTTGCTTATAATATTTACATAGAAGAATATAAACTATTGATTAATTATAGCCAAACAAAAGCATCTATATGATAGAAATGCAATTTTTTTCTCTTGATAATTTTAGAAAATTTGGCATGAATTGCTCTTCTTACATAAATAAAAACTTTATAATATAGGCAGTAAATTCTTACTTCTTTTCATCTTCACTATTAGAATTTTAATTTATCATTTAAATCTGAAGCCAAGTTGTTAGCTGAATGGTTAGCACTCTTCCTTTTGGTGCAATAATTTGTGAGTTCGTATAACACCTTGTGCATGGATGCTTGTAGTAGTTCAGAATCCACTTTAAAGTGTAGGTTCCAATCTAATTAGCTTTTCTGAGCAAAGAATGAACAATGAGCTATAAATACCAATAAAACTTTTAAATCCATTACCTATTTTAACTTGATACTTGATTTTCTTTGCCCTATCTTTGATTAATTAATTATTAAATAAAATTTAAATGTTTCATGATCATCAACATGTCACAACAGCCTGGGCTTCTTCAGAAGTCTTTCCCAGTAATGAACCTCCAATTTTTATTTTTTAATTTGGAGAAATCCTCATCTAGGCTATCCCCCCATCTTTTTTAGATTTTCCTTTGATTTTATTCACACTTTGTACAACATAATTTTTGTTCTTCTCTGTATTAGAGGGGATTTTAAAAAAACTGTTTGCCTAAATACCCCATCCTCCAAAAAATGTGACTAATTTTTTTTCTGATTTTAGGATTAGTATTATTTTGATTGCTAATCTCAGAGTTCATATTTGTGAAAATTTTTCACAGATTCAAATTTGAATAAGTCAATCCTGTCAGATTGTAATGATAATTAGACAAGTTTCCTTTCTTCCACAGTACATATTTGTTTTTTTCCATATTTACAGCGAGATGCAATTTCCCCTCTGCCTTCCCTAATGCTGTAAAGGCTTCTTCTAGCTCAGCTACAGATCTTGATATTATATTTACATCTTATCATCATATACAAGAATATGTACTGATGTATTAAATATAGCACCTTTTTTAATTATACCAGTATCTCATAACTTTCTTCAGTGCAAAACTGAAAATGAGGCATGCAAGTGCTTCCCTTTGTCTTACTCCATTGCAAATCTCAAAAGCTGTAGATATATGTCCCTCCATTCACACCACAGACAATGTCTCTGTGAAAAAGTGAGCTTCACAAGCTTAATTAACTTTATAGAAGTATCAAATTTTTCTAAGGTTTCTAGCAACCCTGCTCTATCTGTGCTATCATAAGCCACCCTAAAGTCCATAAACAAATAGTAGGGTTTGATTCCTTACTTTCTACACTTCTTTTAAGTGTGTTTTAAAGAAATAATGTTTAACTTTGAAAAAATTGTTTTATTTTTTTCTGCTGTTTTGCTCATTCAGTGGTATGCGAGTTAATAGAATCAACAGTTAGGATACAATTTTTAAATCCTTGAGTTTATAACTTTACTTCTTTAATATTTGTTTTTAATGCTAATTGTTTGACAATATTGATACTTTCCTGTATTACTTCAAGGTTTGGATGCATTTTTATGATTTTTTTATGGACTTCAGATTGAGAGTTTCTTGCATCCTTATAATGTTAAGTAATAAATATTTTAACTTTATTTTCAATAATTTATCATCCATTATAGTTTCAATAGGACTTGTAAATAGAAGTTTTTTGGTATCACATAACAGGTAGCCTAACAGTCAAATACTATCATGTCATGAGAAGACTATTGCACATAGTTTTTCTAGAGAACTTTTCATTGACAGTAAGTTATATTCACTTGTTAAAATAAAGGGGGAGAGAACAGGGAAACTCTCAATTACTTATATTGATTAACATATATGAAGGAAGCAGAAATATAAAATCCATCTCCTGTTTAGAAATGACTGAAGCTGGGTTCTATTTCTTTGAAGATCACTTTTACCACTAGGTCATAATAAATATTATGTGCTTTAACATCATGCAGGGAACATCTAAAAGCTGTATTGCCTTCTAAGAGGATTTTCATACATGTTAGGATATATTTACGTCTCACAGAAACAGAAAATTTTCTATTCTGACAGATTTATATGCAGAACACAACATAATAATTTAATCTTGTTGGATTGTAACAAAAATGCTCCACCAAAAATGTTCTTAAAAAAGTTAGATAAAACAAAAACCAGTAAAATCAGTGCTGGTTGTTGTCATCAACCAAATCAAAGATTTTCTGTATGCTTTGGTAGTTTTTCAAAGCCTTCAGCCAGAAACTTGGTTGCTGCAAATCCATAAAAAGATCAACTTCACTGTGGATGTTCTCTTTGGAATTGAAAATATTCCCAACTAGTTGAAACTGCTGATGTGTTCAATTGCAGATGTGTTCAACTGCAGATGTGTTCCCATTCAAATCCATAGAGTTTAGCCAATCAATGCAGACACATTTGGTCCTGCATTATTTTGATGGAATAGCACGTTCTTGCACTGGAACTTAGTTTAACATTTGTATTTGATAGCATACACTAATATTACACAGGCCACAGAATAGCATATTGTTGTACACTAGACTGTAGATGGTTTTACTTTTTTCCAGATACTCTCTAGAAATACAACAGCAATTCCACCAGATACAAATCATAATCTTTTTGTTAGTCAAATTGTGCTTTGGGACACTACTGACTAGCTCACTACTCACAATCTTTGTATTGTTAAAGTAAATCCACTTTTCATCATAAATGATGATCTGGTTCAGAATTTTGACCTTGCATTGACATCAGTAGATTAGTGCAGGCCTAAACTCATCTGTCATTATCTGTTTGAGTCAGCTCATTTGGCTGCATAAAATATGAAGTGGTGCAACAAGTTTATGTAATGCATAGCATGACTATATACATACCCTAACTTTTAACTCCTTAGTTAGCTTTTGAGTAGTCGAATACTGGTTTTCTTCCACAATTCCCAACATTAGTATGCAGATCAGAGTTCTCTGCCTCTTAATCTCTTAATCGTTTTTAAACTTTCAATACCAAAACTTCATGGTGTCATATGATACAGTACCTAAAACTGTGCATATAATTTGGTGACATTCTTTAGCTGACTTTTTGTAACAAAACTGAAAGAATAAATGATGGTTCTAATCTTGTAATGTGATAATTCCATTCAAACAACTTGTACTGAATGATAATAAAATGTTTTTTATAGATTTCCCAATGCAGTGTTCTGAACCAAGTTTCCTCCTTTCAAATACTGAAAATCTTCTGACAACATATATATACAACGAACACCACATCATAAATTATTTGTGCAGACAATATTAGTGATAACAGAAAAATTTCTTTACAACCCAATATGTATTTCACTCTCAAAAATGTCAGCCTGTTACTAGGCCATAGTTATCATTAACTGTCTGTAGCTTAAATTTTTGTTAATTCTTAATTTATTTTGATTATCCTTAATCATTAGAGTTGTGATCAAATTTACCAATGCATTGGAATTAAAACTTATCAGATTTGCATATACTATATTTAAATGTCACTTTTTTTTCAAATATTGGCTGCTTATTTATAATACTATTGATGTTCAAATTTAGTGTTATTTTATTCAATTCATTATATTATTGAATTTTAGTTCATATATTTATGTTAACAAATCTTTATATTTTTTTGTTAAGTGAAGTTAATTAAAAAGTCTTATCTTTATATAGTGAATTAGTTGCACTGAATATTATCTAATGATATTATTCAGTATGTGCATTTTTACCAACAAATTATTTTAAATATTTATTTATGAATTGGTCTAATAAATGACTTAGATTTATCATATTGTTTATTTAGTTAAACTTTAGCTTTTTTTCAAGTTATAGTTAATTGCTATGAGAAACTCTCATCTATTGTTTTAAAACCAAACATTTGTGTTTAATAAAAATGAATGCTAAACATGGACTAAGTAAAATTAGGACTATCATTTAATAAGTATTCTTTTTGGATAATGATAGCTATTAATATTAATAAATTATAATTTTTTTAAACAAATTTGTATGTTTTTAAATTACACTTTTGTAACTTTTCGAAATATTCAAATTTTTCCTAGGGTTTTAATGCAATTGATGGAAAAAAAGGAACTCTTTTATGGGAATTTGATGATCAAAATGCCAAAATTGATGCTTCTAATGTTTACACACCTCAATATATCAATGATATTGATTTTGATGGCATACCTGACTTAGTGGTGATTCATGGTGGAGATCCATTAAAAGATCCTGGTAAATCATATTATGTATACTTTGATAGAAACATACAAGGTTTTAATCATATTTAATATAATTTTAAATATTCCTATTAAAAATCATAATAGTAATTTTATTAATTTTGATATCATCTAACAATGCAATGTGTTTATTCTTTATACCACTTATTGTGACTTTTTGTAATGCGAGACAAATTTTGTATTTTTTTTATACTCATGTGTAATTACAATCATTGTATAAATCCATTGAGATTTTTGAGTATTCCATGTAATAAGTTATTTAACTTGGTACTTTACTTTTATGTTTAAGTTTGCAGCTTTTTATGATATATATATTAAATAAAGTTATTAATTTCAAAGATATATTTATTAGGAAGTGAAACAAGGCTTGTAGGTCGACTTCTTGTTGTGAGTGGAAAAACGGGTCGTGTTCTGAAATGGGTACAAGTTCCTGATGTAAAAGAAAGTTATTACTCTCCTCAAATTTTAACACATCCTGATGGTATGATATTTATTTTTCAATTTCTTATAAAATCCCTTAAATTTTTTTAAAGAAAGTATAGGTAAATATGCCAAGGCACTTATTAAAGTGTTTAGTATATAAAAAGTTCTTGTTACTTTTTATATACTTTGGTTAAAAATAACTATAAATTTGTACTTCATTAAATATGAGGTCGATATTCTTTCAAATTGAATCATGTTACTGCTTTTTGTAATTTTTTAGTCTGAATTTTAATTTTTCTTTTTCAAGTATAGTTTTCGTTTTCATATTTGTTTCATATTGTGATTTTCATAAAATTTAAGACTTGAAAGGAAATTTTATTCTTGTATTTAATAAAATTTAATTATTTCCAAACCTGATGCTTTATTGTTATTTTCAAAATAAATCCATAATCTAACATGTGGTTTTTTTAAAGATTAAAAACAACTATTTACAAAGTCTGCATCTATTTGTTTTTACATTTACAATTATTTTGTTAGTTGAAAACATCATATATATATATATATATATATATATTAATGATTTTATGCTAATTATCTAAAAACAAATTTAGTTAATAGACTCTGAATTAAGCGAGTATTCAGAGTAGAAAAATATTTTTAATTTTATTGTCTTACAAGCTTAGTTATAATTACTTTTTTATTATTAGATACAACGATTTTGTTATCTGATTTAAAGATTATAAGAATTTGTTATCTTATTTTTGTAATAAATTAGTTTATTTGATAGTAAGAAATTATGTTATACATTTGTAGGTACAAAGATTCTTTTATTTGGTACTGGTGGTGAAACGCATGGCGGGTCATTATGGATTTTAAAGTTAAATCACTTACTTTCTGGTGAAATTAATATGGTCAGTACTACTTTGTTATTATTAATTAAATTGTGTTTTCTGAAATTTTAGGTAACTTAATGTTAAAAATGCTTAGAGTGGAAGAATTTGTTTATTGTAAAATTAATATGCACCTACTTTTGGTATTTTGCTGTATTTTATAAGATATAAATATTTTTTCATCATATAATTTGATATGAAATTATTTCTTAATTTCATATCAAATTATATGATGAAATATAAGATCATATTTTAAAATTTATTAAGACATTAAAACAAGAGTTTTTTTGGTATTGAATTTAACATTATGTTTATGTACTTGTGAATGACATAATTTTATATATAATTTATATAATAAAAATTAAGATCTTAGCTGTAAATAATAACTAATATATTCAAACACAAACATAATTTAGCTCAGTAATTTACATCAATTGTGAGATGTACTTCTACTTGGTAAATTTAAAAATTTCTATCACATAAGTTATTAAATAAATTTTTTTGTTTCTTTAATTTTTATAATTTTATAAAAAAATGTAAGTAATTTATTTAAAAATAAGAGAATTTTTTATTGTTATAATAATATAATTTAAGCATTGTTCAAATCATTTATTGATATTAGATGTGTACTTAACTTGAATATATATTGTAGGCAACAGAAATTTATTCTGACAAATTCAAAGGCGTTATGACTCCTCCTGTTCTTGTTGATATTACTGGTGATGGCATTCTAGATATTGTCATGGCCATGTTCAACTCTTCTGTTATAGCCTTTAATGGTTTGACATTTATTCGGCTTTGGGAATATCATCAACCTTCATCAGAAAGTTATAGGTGAAAATGTTTTACATTAATAAAGTATTTCATTAAAAATAGTTATATGATTAATAAAAACTGGGTGTAACCAAAATTTGTGTGTTTCAATACTAAGTGTATTGAGTAAAAAATTATATACTACTATATACTACTGATTGATAAATTCATTCTCTTTATATTTATTTAACAACTTTTTCTATAATCTAAATTAAAGAATTTTAAATAGTTAAAGGAAACATAGAAATAGGCTTTGAAAGTATAATCAGATTAACTTATATATTTTATTCATAAATTCAATTATGGAGTCATAATGGAAAACTTGAATATTTAAAAATCAATATTTTCCTTTATAAATCGTATGACTCATAAATTGTAATGATATACATATTAAAAATTAAAAACAGTTAAATTATATCACACCATGACTTTGAATATAAGGAAATACACTACTGGCAGTTAAAATTGCTACACTAGGAAGAAATGCAGATAACAAAATGATATTTATTGGACAAATATTAGGTTGGGAAAAAAGAAATCCATTATTTTTACATGAACTTTTTGTAACTTCTTTCAGATTTGCTTTGTAAAAAGTTTTAAAATAGTTTTCATGTAGATTTTTAGGTCTTGTGCGAAGCTGCAACTGCTGACATGCGGTCAAGTTTGATAATTTTTGATATTTTATAAACATTCTCGACAATGTTGCATCAAGGCGAGGAGCATCTTTAGCATCAAGAATACCCAAACCGAATCGACGAAACCAAAATTGTACGTAAATGGTTATTACAGTCTTATATAGGACGATAAGCACCTTTTACAATTTTAAGGATCTGGTTAGCATATACGCCATTATAAAAGAAAAACTAAAATCTATCGAATTTTCTGTTTGTTGTCGTCTATTTTTAAAAGCTTGTACTCATAACTGAATTAATCAAACAAAAATCCGCAAGAGAATATTTTAGTGTCAAATGTCACCTTTCCAATGAGCATAAATTTAAAATTGTTTGCTAGATACCTCACAAAATAGCTATCACTACAGACGTCTATCAAAAAAATAATGGATTACTTTTTTCCCATCCTAAATAATGGATTACTTTTTCCCCAAACTAATATATATAAATAACAAGTGATTAAATTTTCAAAAATTTTGGCTTGATAGATCCTGAGAAATCAGTACCCAGAACAACCACCTCTGGTAGTAAAAACAGCAGTTATACACCTGGACATTGGGTCAAACAGAGATTGGATTGCATGTACAGGTACAGATGCCCAAGCAGCTTCAACATGATGCCACAGTTCATCAACCGTAGTGACTGGCGTTTGGTGACGAGCCAGTCGCTAGGCAACCATTGACCAGACGTTTTCTATTGGTGAAAGATCTGGAGAACGTGCTGGCCAGGGCAACATCCGAACATGTTCCGTATCAAGGAAGGTCCGTACAATACCGGCAACATGTGGTTGGGCATTATCCTGCTGAAACATAGGGTTTCGCAGGGCTCAAATAAAGGGTAGAGCCACGGGTCGTAACACACCAGAAATGTAACGTGCACTGTTCAAAGCACCGTCAATGCGAACAAGAGGTGACCAAGATGTGTATCCAATGGCACCCCATACCATCACGCCAGGTGATGGGCCAGTATGACGATGACGAATGCACGCTGCCAGTGTGCGTTCACCACGATGCCGCTAAACATGGATGGGACCATCATGATGCTGTACACAGAACCTGGATTCAACTGAAAAGATAACGCCTCGCCATTCGTGCGCCCAGGTTCGTCGTTGATCACACCATTGAAGGCGCTCTTGTCTATGACGCTGCGTCAAGGGAAGCCGCAGCCATGGTCTCCGAGCTGAGAGTGCATGCTGCTGCAAACATCGTCGAACTGTTTGTGCAAACACATGTTGTCTTCTAAACGACCCTGTTTCTTGACTCACAGCTCGTGACGTGCCTGCACAATCCATTACTGCCATGCGGATAATATGCCTGTCTTCTTGGCTGCTTGTGATAGGTGGCTGTTGAGATCCAGCATGGCGTTCTGTATTACCGTCCTGAAAACATCGATTCCATATTCTGCCAACAGTCATTGGATCTCGACCGACGTGAGCAGCAATACTGCGATACTATTAACCAGTATCCTGGTACGCTACAATTCAACCTTTAGCAAAGTCAGAAACGTGCTGGTACGCATTTCTCCTTCTTACACGAGGCATCACAACAACTTTTCACCAGGCAACAACGTTCAAATGCAATTTGTGTATAAGGAACTGGCTAAACAATTTCCTCATTGAAACACAATGTAGGTGTTGCTACTGGCACCTGCTTTGTCTGAATGCGCTAAAAAGCTAATCATTTGCATATCACAGCACCTTCTTCCTTTCGTATAAATTTCACGTCTGTAGCATGTCGCCTTCTTGGTGTAGCAATTTTAATGGCCAGTAGTATATTTTATTTATCTTATTGCATTATAAAAACAGATTAAGGATTCTGCGTATATGCTTAATTTTAAATTAAGTGTATATGCAGAATGTGCTCATGAATCAATTAATTCTTTACAAGTTTAAGAATATAAAAGTAATTATTTTAAAATATAGAAATATGTATGCACTTATTTTATTCATTAGTTTAAAGTCTAAATATTCTTTAAAAATAGTTTCTCATGAGAGTCAGTTTTGGTAATTGATTTTTAAAACTGGAAATATGCTGCCAGAAAAGCATTTATATATTAATAATTAAAAGAAACAGATAATTTTTTAACAGTCTTTTATTCCAATAAATGCTTGTGATAATGTTTGAGAAACTTTTGATGGAGATAATGTCTTAAAATGTGATATATTTATCAGGGTACCTTTTTTTAAAACATTGTAAAACTTCCAATAATTATTTTTACTGAATGTCAACATCTTTCCACCATGATTGTAAACAAAAATATTCAAACCTTTAAATCTGATTATCTTTTTTATAACTGCCTTTATATTATCTTGACATTAGCTTGTTTTATTATATAATAAAATGTAAAAGTGTATCCTTAAAACATAACTTGAAATTAGTTATCTATTTTACAGTACACCAGGTGTTGGATTCTTCAATAATGATTCAATTCCTGATTTTATTATTAATTATCAAACTGGACCAGGTTTTCCCATATATTACTACACACAGGTACACCTTGAGTTACATGTTTCCCATTAATTTCATTGATTTATTTTTCTCATAATTTTTAAAATGTATATATTTAAAACTAAAGTTTATTTTGCTTTCTTATTTATTTATAATTCTTTTTATTTGTAATTTTCTTTGGATTATATTTTTCCTATCAGTATTTTAAAATGATTTATTATTTCTGTTTAAATTTCTTTCTTTTATGATTTTATTTCTCTTTTATTTCTTCATTTTCAGTTTACATGTGGCGATTTTCTTCTACTCAATTCAATATTCTAAATGTAAGTTTTTCTTTATTATTGAATTCATTTGAAAAAATGAAAGAATGTAATGAAAACTTTCATTTATATTTAACAGCTATGTGAAGATTGAATTAAATTTAATATTGGTCGAATGTGATTTAGATAAAATATAAGTTCAACAGATTGACAGTAAATTAAGTTGACTGTATTTTCAAGATGTGTATTTTTATATATATTTTTAATGTTATAGTATAATTTTCTGTAATTATAGTAAATAATGGCAACATAGTTAAAAATTTTTTTTACTTTGTTGCTATTATTCTTTGCTTTTATTGATATTTTTAATTATACTTTAAAAATTACCCAATTTCTTTTTTAATGTAAAGAATTTTAATTAATAGCATCTTTATTTGAATTTTCTGTTTTGTTTACTAATGAAAGTATCAAATCAAAATTTCTGAAATATAATAAAGAGTCAAAATTAAACTATATTAATTCTATGAAATCAAGTGTATATTGTCAAATTAGAATGCTTTTTATTTTTTATCTTCAATAGTTCTTTATCAAAAGGGAATCAAATGAATATATTTATTTGTTTTTAAGAGCAGTTTAAAAAATTAAATTGCTGTTTAATGATAATTTTTATATGCAACTCTTTCAATGAACATTAAAAGTCATTTTAATTAAAGCTATTTGCAAAATTTTTAACATTATTTGACTAATAAAATAAACTTTCTGTAGAAATTTCTTCCAAATCATTATGTATTAGAAATTATATTAAATTTTAATATTGTAGAAGTCCTTATCATGGCTTTAAGATATCTTTGATATGTGATAGATATCTTTGTACATATTTCAATAAAAATGAAAATACTTTTTTAAATTTAAGATGTAGGAATATTTTGAAATTTTAGTAAGTACATATATTTTGTGTTTTGACGAGTATTTTGAGAGACTAGTTTGTGAATGTAGTTTTTATTATTAAATGAAAAAAATATTCATATGATGTATTTCATTTACAAATATATATCAGAAATTTTAATGTTTAATGAAATTTCTTCACATTCTAAATTTATGTAATGCCTTAAAATATTTATGATTAAATAAAATATTGCACATTAAGTTGATTGAATTGATAAAAATATCTGCCAAATATTAAAATATGAAATATCTATAGTAATATCCAATATGTTTGAATTTATATTTAAAAGTGAAGAAGATTTTATATTTATCATACTGAACAATAATTTACTCATTAGTTTTAAGTTATGTTGTATTTAATAAAAGGGATTCAAATTGATTTTTTTCTTTCCTTAATAAAAATATAAGTAATTACTAGAAGCATATATTTATTTAATGGTATATAAAACATTCTTTGTAATATTTATATTTAATTATTGAATCTTGCAAATTATAGACTACTATACTAGATGGTCGAAATGGAAAACCTCTTCTTCCCAAACCAATCCAAATGGTTGTTGGCACACAAGCATCTCCTTTAGTCATTAGTGTGACTGGGAAAGGAAATGATTTATTTTTGTATTGGATATCTGACTGCCACGGCTCTCAGAATAAATCAAACTTGCAGTTTGATTTTGTTAAAGGTAAAACCCAAATTATGCAGAATTTTGCTTAATTTTTCCTTAAAAATAATTTGTTAAAATATTAAAAAGCTGTTTATAATTATATATTGCATAATTGAATTTGCAATAATATATCTGTATTTTAAATATTTTAAATGTTTTGACAAAATATTCACAAGTGTATCACATCACATTCAAATGTACATTCAAACTTACAATTTAATATATTTAGTGTAAAAATTTTTAATCATCTGTTAAAAAATCATTAATTTATAAACTATAATATCTATTTTTTAATTTAAGGAAAAATAAAACAATTTTTATAGGGATGCTCAATCACATCATAAATATTGATCAATATTTATGAAATGATTGACATTATTGGCCAACAGTTATACCAAATATTCATATATATGCTGCAGACTTTAAATTTATATGACAGGATGAAGATATAGGGATAAGCAAATGATATTTTTGTCAAGGCATTCATGTAATGAAGGACTGGTAGCCCAGTAGTTAGTGCTCTTGCTTTCATTTCAATAGTTTATATGTCTACCTTGGGCTTGGATGTTTGTAGTGGTATGGAATTCACTTTAAAGCGTAAATCCTCCTAGCCCTTGTTTGTAGAAAATGTCTGTTAAGCAATATACAAACGAAAGACCAACTTTTATATAAAATAGGAGGAGGTAGGGATAGCTACTGTTATGACTTGAGAAAAATGATGTTCATTATCTTGAAATATTTTTCTACATACAATGCTAAACTGACCCTAAAACACACTATTTACAAGAAAGACAAAGATATTTCCATTTTAATATTTAATTTTGTGTTCTTAAATATTCAAAAAAAATCTTTGTAATTTTCATTTTAAAGCCAAAAACTAGAATAAGAAAAACTTGGTATGGCCAAAAGTTAAAGTTAATAAAATAAACTAATATGAGAAATAAGAGTTACAACTCACTCCCATCCTTGTATTGTGGAAAATCTTACCTAACAATGCAAATAAAATTACACTAAAATTACTTTAAAAAAGCATTGTCACTAGTGTAGTTTTTAAATCAAGTCATTTCACAGAACTGACATGTAGACTACACCAAGTTTGTTTAGACTAATGACCTTCTGGACAAATAGCATTTTTAGTTGTCTTGAGTTTATGAATCGTCAGTTTAGGAATATCAAGAGCTCCATTTGCAGCCTTCCAAAAATTCCTATGCATTTTGTTGGCATTTAATTCTATTGGGAAAATACAATCCATTGGATGAAGGATTTCTCGATTTGTTTCTAGCAATTTTGCAACTCTCTCGACATTATTCTTGCCTTTGAATAACCAAGACCAGTCCAAGAGGCCAGTTCAATCTCTTGGTGTCATCGTAATCGATAACTATTTCTCCATTAGAAATTTTCTTTCGTTTAGATTTTGATGTAGGATTATGTAAAGGTTCACCTAAATATTCTTTCTGAAAATATTCAACAGTTTCTGGAACTTTCTGGAAATACATTGAATTGTCCCTTATATTTTATATATAGTGCACTCTTTTCAATAAATGCTTTGAATCAATAATGTAAAAATCATGTGTTCTGATCCTCTGATATCTTATATGAAGTGGTCTAGAGTATCGCTACCATTTCATTTGGATCATTTGAAACATATGTAAGGAATTACTGTTGACACTTTCACATCACATAAAATTGTAAGCATGTCATGCAAGTTCTTCCCAAACATCTTTGAAAAATCTCTTTGACGTTTCAAACCATATTTCCCACCATACCAAGGTACAGTGGGTAGAGAAAAATACCACTTGATTTTTTGTAAGGCACATTCTTGTTGTATTTCTTCCCAGTGTAAGAATTGAAGTGCTCGTGAAGTTTCAGTAAAGTTTGTATTGTTGTCAAAGTACATTATTGAACACCTTTTCTCCTTGCAAAACATAAAAACATCTTCTCATTGATTGTGTAAATGTTTCAGATGACAAGGATATAACAAGCTCTAAGTGAACTATCCTGTAAACAGCGTATGTTAAATACGACAATCAATGATTTGATACCGTGACTTAAAAGAATGAAGGTCGAACCAAACTAATGCCAGTGGCTTGAAACGCATCAAGATGTTTCATTCTATTTAAAGGTAGAAATATCAATCTTCTGTGGTTTACTTGAATACTTCTTGCAGATGTTATACTTGTTTATAACCTCACAAACTATCTGTAGCCCCTGAGGAATCCAATAATGTTCTCAAATGTGGCACAGAGTTGTTTGAACACCACTCGGCATTGTGTTTTTATGGATCTGCTCTATGTAAAGCCTCACAAATGGTTGATCGGGAAGTGCTGTTGGTCTTTGTATCTTCATCTGGATTTTCACCCAAGATCAGTTAAAGTTTTTCAATCTTTATAATTCTAGGTTTTTTAAAAAAGTGTACTGATTTGGATTTTTTCCCTTTAACTCGGGCAAAAGTTCTCTTTGAACTGCTCTTATGGCAAGTTCAGCTCTCTATTTCTTTACTTGTTAACTCTGATGTGACTCTCAGAGAATTCCTTTTATAATTATTCAAAAATTGTGAAATACAAGCAATCATTGGGAGAATTTTAGTATAACTTGAAAAGTATAATATCTTATCTCCAAATTTTTCCTTTGTATCTAACACAAACTTACCAAGGCAGTCTTGTGTTATTCTAACATGGCACCTTCAGGAAGAGTTATTTCAGAGTATGGCCTTATCTCTGGTAGATCATGTAACCTATCTGAACCTTCTCGCCATTGACATAGGAGATCAGACCGGTTGTAAGAACGAGAAGGCAAATTAGCCGGGTTAATTTCGCAAGGTACATGAATCCAGTCATTGAGGTTGGTGAGTTCTCTTACTTCTTTGACTCTATTTCCCACAAATGTGTTCCAGGGCTTCTTTTTGGTTATCCACCCTAACATTACCTTGGAATCAGTCCATAAAGTTGTCTTCAAAAGCAAGTTTAGATCCTCCAGTATACTGGCAGTCACTCTGGCTCCAATAACAGCTGCTAACAATTCTTGTCAAGGGATGGTAGATCTTTAAACGAGTGTTACTCTAGCTTTTACTGTAACTAATGAAATCCTTATACTATCATCATTTTTACTTTGTATTAAGGCACAACAGGCATATCCTTATGAAGATGTATCAATAAAAACATGTAAGCTAGCTTTATCAGGAGGCCCAAAGAATATTTTTCTAGAAGTTCTGTATACTGCAAGAAGATCAATATGCTTAACCCATCTTCGATATTGTTTTTGAATGTCTGGATAATTCTTTGTTCATCTTATCTTACTGATCCAAGCTTCTTGTAGCAATATCTTTAGAATTAAATTGCAGATGAAGTACTGCCAATTGGATCATAGATACTATTGATGATTAAAAGTAATTTTTCCTTCTTAATGGCCTCATCTTTTATATCCATTTTGGCACTCACACAATATAGCTCACCAGTCTTAGTGTTCCACTTTAGTTCAAGAGCATTTTGCTCTGGGCCTTGAATTTCACTTTGAGCCCAACACTTCATCTCAAAGGATGCAGGATTCATGATCTCTAAAGCTTGCTTCTTGAATATCTCTTACTTATTTCCTCTGACTGTTAAGTTATCAGCATAACATCTGCCTTTCAGCTTCTCAATTGTGTCTTTAAATGAGCACATTGAAATTCTTCTAAACTAAGATGTTTTATTGTAGCATTCAGTATGAAGGGGTTGGATATCACTCCAAATACTACATGCCTATGTCTGAAAAAATTCCAGTTCTGATCGATCATCTTTCCAACAAAGAAACCTCAGGTAATCTTGGTCTTTAGATTTTATGTAAGTTGCAAGAAGGCCTGCTTTATGTCTGCAGTCATACTGGTTACCATAGAATGAAATCTTGATAGGAGTGGAGAAATCTATTGAGAAAGACTTAGGCCAACACTTAGATACTAATTCAATGAAGTGTATCCAGCCAGCTTAAAGGACACATCAAAGACTGGATGGATTTTAGTATATTGCTTGTTATCTTAACAACTGGTCTACATGAAAGATAATAACTAGGTTTCCTATTTTAGTTTTTGGGACAGTTTCTATGATGTTATTCTTTTCCCACTGTTTGAAGACACCATTATAAGTTTCATAAATTTTCTCTTTCATGAGATTCTTGGTCACTGTGCGAAATCTTAATTCAGCAACATTAAGTTTATTGTACACTGGGGAGGACTAGCTAGCCAAGGTAAGGCTACTCCATACCTATTTTTCTATTTTCTCACAGTTGCTATAAAATGTTCCAAGCTCTCTTTCTCCAAAATTTTCATCTTCTCTATGGGATCCTAAAACATCTTTAGAATGTGGAAGTTCTGCAAGCAAATAAAAAACATGGCCACTGCAGAAGCTTTCTTGGCACATCACAGAATGATTTAAACTAAAAGTGTTTTGATGGCTGATATTCTGAATCTAAGAACTTCTATTCCTCTTGCCAGAATTTTTCCAAGGATATCAGCTTCTAATAACATCTTAATAGGAGGAGCCTTTTCTCCAGTGTCTGTTAAGAAACTGCCAAGACTTTCAAGTTCAGCCTGTAAAATTTTCTCTTACTCTAGGAAAATGGCATGCAATTTCTTGGATATCTAATACTTACATGTATGTTCTACTTTTAAAGTTTTTCCTCCTCCAAAAAGTCGCTGTTCTTCTGTTGAATCCCTTTATATATAGAGTCAGTGAGAACCATCAAGTAGAGCAGGAACAGTAGAGCATTGAATTCTTTCTTTATTCTGAAGTCTTACCATAAGCATCTTCAAATAAATGGTCTTTTGAGAAAAAGGTTTAAAAAATAATGTTACATTCACCTCTTCTGCTGGGCATGTGGAAATTTCTGCATTGTTTGATCTCTTTGTTTTGGATTACACAGGACAAAGTGATACACAATGCTTTTTTTGCAGCCGACACAGTGCATATTAATGCTATGACATATTTAGTCACATGTCCACCCCTTAAACAAACCAAGCAAACTTCTCTTTTTATGGTTGTTGCTCATTTTTATTCTTGTGACACTGTTGTAGCTTTCCCATAATCTTGACTTGTGTGAAGATTTTCACGAAATACTCATTTAGCGCTTTCATGCATAGATGAAACTATGACTGAAGCAAAGGGTTCTTAAAACAATCATTTTCTTTCTTAACCTTAACTTGAGTTCTGAAACTTGATCAACCTATATTTATCATTTCCTTGCCATTAACTTTCTGCCTTAAAAACTTCATGAGCTTCTCCAGGAATCTTTGACTGCTGTCAACAGCTTCATTGGTATCATTTGAAACACTCTGTATTTTATCTAAGTTCTCAAAACATATTCTGGAAGAAAAGATTCTATCAGGGAAACAGAAAGTCTGCAAAGTTTTCTTTAAAACTTTCAAAGGTATCTTAAGCTCTTAAATGTGATTCCTGCTGATCATATAAATCAGTCAAATCAGTGCATTTTCTACCACTTATAGCATTTTTCATCATAACTTTGAGTAATTCACAAACATAGACTCGTACTAATAAGTCTTCTCTACCAAACCTCCTTATTGGAGCTTGCGTCATACAACCCAACCAACTAACAAGCTTTTCCTTTAATAACTCAATCGCTTTAGGGTAATTTTGAGCTGTAGATAGAGAAAACTTTTAACTAAACTGCCAGCTTTGGATTCAGGAGTAATTGCCTGAATGAAGTATTGAAACTTATCTTTAGCAGACATCTCTTCATCCTCATGAATTCTCAAAAATTTAGTCCAGAATATCAAAAACGATTGTATCTAATAATATGTATCTCCATTGAATTTTCAATTTTAGTAATTGGTACTTATGATTACATGGCTTGATCTATCATCAAAATTTTCAACCCTTAACTTCAAGAAAGTACTGTTCTTTGTAGCTTTCAGCTTCAGTGTAATCCTTAACATATTCTCTCTTTTGCTTTTTGTTGCCATTACCAAGTAATAATTCTGAAATTGCATTTGTATTTCTTCTAAGTGTTTATATCATCAACTAATTGGAACTCAATTTTCAAATTTTGGAAACATCGACTTTCTTTCACAAAATGTTTTCATTAAAAATCTTAGCAGTGTTTGTAAATGTCATAGAACTATGTCTTACACTGTAATTTCAAAGTATCCAACCCAAAATCCTTTACGAAATTAATATTAATGTTAAAACTCATTATCTTTTATTTATAGAGAATTTGAATCCATAAATGTATTCTTACTTTTGATTCCTATCAGATGGATGCCATGTTATTATTCGAGAAAATAGACATTCGTTATCTTAACATATTGCATACAATGCTAAACTGAGACTAAAATACACTACTTATAAAAAGAACAAAAGTATTTTCATTTTAATATTTAATTTCACAAACTTAAATGCTTAGAACAATCTTAGTAGCCTTTGTTTTAAAACCTTAAATTAGAGCTACAAAACTTGGTGTTGCCTAATGGAAAAGTTAAAGTTAAGAGAATAAACTATTATGAGAAACTTAATAACAAAATCTGCCATGTGTTGAAATCATAAAAAATTTAAAGAATCTTGCCTTAGAATATAAACTCTAAGTAACTATAAAATTTTCTCTTTAATGTTATATAGTAAAACATTTTAAGATTTTAAAAATATATTATAAAATTCTTTTATACCTTGATTTATGTAAATATAAATTTACAATCTAAAAAGTAATTAGTAAGTTAAATATCTAAAAAAAAGTGACTGAGCTATATACAAGTAAAGTTACTTTGATTTTTAATGTAACAATGGTTAGATATGAAATCATTTGTATTTTAATTAATTAAAATATTTTTGTGTTCTTACTTTGTGTATTATAAAGTTACTGTGTATTAATAGCGAAGCAAATGAATTAATAGTTAAAAAAACTTACATCAACTATCCATCAATGGTACTCAGTTGGTTAGAATGCAGATTAATTGAGGATTATTTCACTGAAAATGGCTTGTCAAAATCTGATACTACACTGTAAAACTTTTTATTATGTGCAACGACTTCTGAAATTTGAGTAAAAAATAATTTTTGATTTCAGCACGCATTGAATCAATGTTGTACTGATCAATTCCAATAATAAGAAATTTACAGTTTATAATTTTAATGAGGTAATTTAATGTTTTATATAAAAATGATTTAATATGGTAGTACATAACATTTGATTAGTAGGAAAATAGCTTATCTCATGACCAAGAATATTAATTCACTCATCATATTACTTAAGTTAGAGTCATTTTAATTTTCTCAGAATATTTGTAAAATTATTTCTATAGGAACAAGTGTACATGATCAGTCAAGAGCCGATTTCTGTAAATTGAGATTTAAAGAAAAGTTGTATACCAGATTGTATGCTTTATCAAGCCACATTTCCACTCCAGGGAAGTTACTATATGATTCAGGTGATGATTTTTGAAATATTTTTACCATAAATATGCTAATTTTAAGTAAATATGTTTTAATTTGAAATTCTAAAGCTTAATTTTTGTTATATTGAAATATATACTGTTACACAAAATATCCAGAGTGATTTTCTTGGAATGTTTCCTTTTTTCAAAGGCTCAGTGAAGTTAAATGAATATAAAATTTGCTGTGTTTAGTATTTTATAAACCCTAAAAAAAGCAAGATTGCCAGATTTTTAAGTGTAATCTTTCATTTGGCAAAATTTGAGGCAATATAAATTTTATGAGAAGCTTTTGCTGTGCATTTTTCTAGACATTTCTAGAAACTCCCATACAGTTGTAAAATCTGTATATACCTTTATATCTTTCAAGAAAAATTAAATTAAACTAAGCTTAAAATCTTTGACATAGTATATTGTTATAAATCTATGTTTACTATAGTTATCTGAATGCTGATAAGAATCAACTGTTTAAATATCTATTGATATAAATTTATATTAAATCCTTCCTAAACTTTATTTCAAAATGTTTAAATTTAATTAGTTTAATAGGTAAAATGTGTTTCTTTATAAATTGTTAATTCCATATAAATTAATTTTTAAAATTATTTAATTGTAATTTTTAAGTAGCTTCTATCAATAAATTTTCCTTACATTTGATCTTCAGCAATTTAAAATATTTTCTATTTTCCTTTCCTTATCCAGTTAAAGCCGTTTGTGACAGTTATTTTTGTAATTTAGTAATTTAAATATAACCAAGTGATACTAAAGGCAATTTTAGTAATTAAGTAAAGTGTATATGCAATATATAAATTTCCAGCTGTACCCAGGACTCAGTATTTTACCAGTCATAATTGATAGAAGTTCCAGAGTCGATGTTCAAATGGCACAGCTATCAGAGTGTGAAAATCTTGTAATCTGGTTGAATTAGTCTCTGGTTAGTCATTGGTTGTGATATCTTATTCTTTCTTAGTGATGAAATTTGTGTACAAGTCTTCAGGCTTTTGTTATGTTAAAGAAAATCAAAATGTGTAGATTTTTATCTTGCTGCTTAATGCCCAAACTTTTAGCTGAATAATTAAAACTTAAGTTTTTGCTTCAAATGTTTGCGGATTTGAATTCTTTGGTGTTTGTATTCTATTTTGGAAATTTCTTTAAATTGTAGATTCTACTCTAATTAGCTTATGTTAGAAAAATAACTGTTGAGTAATAAACAAATCTAACCTAGCTTTTTAAGTTTTTTTTGTAAGATAATTGATATTATAATTTTCCTTAAATATACTAATTATCTTAAAATTATAAGGAAAAATTGCCTTACTTGATTCTTCTAGCAGCATATTTTTTCAGAAATTCAGAAGAAGCATATCTTAGTAAAAATATTCACACTATATTTACATTGTTGGTTGGAATACTCAAAATTTATGACTTCTCATCAATTTATTATTTACTTGCTAAAAATTCTCAACCCCTTTCCCCATTCGATTTTATAGTTGTTTTGTTAGCAAATATATATATATAACTCCAGTTAATTACATTCAGCATTTATATTCTCAAACGATTAAGAAAAGGTATACTAACTTATATATATACATAATAGTTGGTTTACGTTTTCTCATTCGTTTTGATTGTTAAACTGGATCTTTGATTACTCCAATGTAAGATAATTTTTTGTGTGTAGCAGAAATATGTCTCAATTGTTTTTTAGTCTTTACAGAGAATGGTATCTAGGTACTTAAATACCAAAATATTTTAATTTCAGGACAGCTAAAAGTTCAACAGACATTTAAAAAACTGGCCATTCATTGTGTTAAGTAAATCTAGGGTTCCTTCACTTCAATATCTTTTCTAAATTAAATTAAAAAATATTTTTAGTTTAGTTAAATAAAGTTAGATTTTATATGGTCTTTGCAAAAAGTGATAAGCTTATCCAACTTTAACCTTGTTTTGATTTTCAAAAGTAATTTCATTATATAAATAAAAATTTTTTGTGATCATCACGATGCAGAACTATTCAACAAAATGATACCTCACTGAACTATAACTATTTAATATATTGTTGTATAATTAAAGTGGAAATATATTTTTCAGAAATGTTGTGAACCTGAACAACATTTGTGTTTACAGCCCCAGAAATAGTTTGTTTAGTTGCAAACTATTTCTAGAGCTGCAAACACGCTTGGAGTCAATATTACATTGGGAGTCAATATTACATTTTAAGTTTGATTTTATTTGTTTTTATTATGAAGGAATTTGATTATATTATGAAACTGAATATATATATATATATATATATATATATATATATATATATATATATATATATATATATAATTCCATATCCAATTTCATAATTAAACAAGTAAAATTATTAGTAGGGAATTTTTAAATAGAATTGGGTCAGCAGTGAAATGAGCTATTAGCTAAATGGTAAGTGTTCTGACCTTTGGTTCATAAATTTATAGGTTCAATTTCCATCTAAAATTTGGATGATTGTAGAGATTTGGGATCCATTTTAAGTTTTAGACAGTGGTTTAATTAGCTAAGTTATTAGATCTGGGTAAATCAATTAATTTCTTCCCATTAATTTTCTTTATAATATTTACATCAGTGATAAAACTTAAAAAAAGTATTTGCATCATCATTACCTTTCTAACCCCTAAAATTTACTGTTTTTAAAAATGCATGTTGAAAACTAATGTGATGCTAAAAATTTCTTTAAATCTATTTTAAAGCACACAGTTTACTTTACATCACATTAGTTTACATTTCATAACATCACATTTCTTCTCAAGTGTTTAGTTAAAATTTAAAGTATATTTGCTATTGTTTAAAATTTTAAAGAAATTGAACTTAATTTTCAGTTTCACAATTTACAATGTACATTAATATTTTTTTTTCAAACAATTACATAATTGTAAGAACTCCCTACTGTTAAACTTGAGATTCACTATTTGTAAAAAAGTATATTTCAATAATTTATTTAAAACTTTTGACTGATTTAAAAAAATTATTTCCTAAAATATTCCTTAATTAGTTGTTTAAGGAAAGCTTTCTTGGTCCTTCTAAGAATTCAACTGCATAATTAAATTTTATAGAATGCATTATCTTTATTGAGCATTTAGTTACAGATAAATGTAAACAACTTATTACTATTAAAAATTTAGGACATTTAAAGGAGTAAATTACTTCTCCACCTCTATTGTTATTTAACCTTATAAAATATAATTTTTTAAGCAATAAAATATTTTTTTTCATTTTTTAGATTTAAGGAAAGGTATAGAATACAGTAATCCAATCAATTACTCAGCATTAGGATTAGAATTTTTATACAGACATCCAGGTTATCAAGAAGATTACCAAGTATATTTAGACAATGAAAACCCAGAATTTGATAATCGAATTCTTCAGCAGGACTTCTCTGATATACAAAATCGATATGATGATGCACAACTGGAAAAATTGCTCAGCAATAATGAAAGACCCTTAGGGAGAAAATTTTCAGATCCATCTGATTATAATTTACCTGAATATCAAAATGAAGCACAGCTGTTTCCGCAGTACTATATGCAACAACCAAATTCTGGTAATGAAAGATATTATCCCTTGGAATACAGACAAATTCCTGAACAATTTGCAGTTGTAAAGAAACCTAAACCTAGAAAGATGAATGCACCATGGATAAATCAATATGCATCTCTCCCTCGTAGTGTTTATGGAAAAAGAGTACCACAAAATAGAGGAAAGCGCTGGAAAAATTTCTTTGCAGAGGAGAAAAAAATAAAACTACATGACCAAGCAAGTACAACTGGTATCAAATTATATCAAATTTTATTTATTTTTAATTTGAGAATTTATGATAAGAATTATTGTAAAAAATGTACTCTGTAAAATTAGAAATATTTAAAAAAAAAAAAAAAAAAAAAAAAAATTGTGCAAAAACTTATTTTTAATGTGTAGATTTTTGGCAATTTAAGATTTTTGAGAATTTAAGATATTTTTGACTGCTTTCTTTAAAAGATAAGTATTCTTTACAAATAATGTCTGTATATGATTGTTTCTACCTTATGTTTTTCATACAATCACAATTCAAAATGTTAATAATTTTAACAGAATCCAGTACAAAATATTTCTTTTCATAATTAAATAGATTCATTTATTTATTTGATTATATTAACAGTTAAAAGATAATATTAAAAAAATTGTTAAATATAAATTTATTGGATTGAAATATTCTTATGGAATTAGTTAAATAACAGTTAAATTAAAATATTGAATATATATATAATATTTTACTAAATTTATTGATTTAACTGAAAAGTAATTTTGAATGATAAGTTAATATTAATTTTTGATCTAATTAAATTTATTAGCTCTGATTAAAATTTTTTCTTTAACAAAACAAACATAAATTTTTAAAATGTAAGTTTTTTAATAATTTTTTGCAGTTCTCAGAAGCATTAGCAAACATCGTCGCCATGTTGGTCCTCATGATGGTGGAGGTATTCAGCGTGTCATATCAACTGGTAATGATAAATTTTGTTGTCTCTATTTTCATTCATTTCTTATTTATTTAGAAAACAATGACATATTTTTTTAAATACTGCTATGTGTATTAATTCATTTTTTTTTTATTTTCTGAAATATTATGAGTATTTTTATTAAATTGTTTTTCATTTTCATTGTATTATTGTTATTCTTTAACCCATTTAATCATCTTACTTCTTTTATGGTATTTTATGTAAAAACAATATGGACTAATGCAAAAATTTTGAGAGGAGTAATAGGATTCATGAGGTGTGTACCATATTTTCCTGTATATAATCCACAGAGTATGTATTAAAAAGATTTTGAATTCT
This sequence comes from Latrodectus geometricus, assembly GCA_026290005.1. Classification (NCBI taxonomy): domain Eukaryota; kingdom Metazoa; phylum Arthropoda; class Arachnida; order Araneae; family Theridiidae; genus Latrodectus; species Latrodectus geometricus. Next base: position 135,779 of record JAPDSC010110952.1, on the reverse strand, counting down.
GTTGTGCGTTTTATACACTGCTGCTGATAATCTTATAAAACAATCTCCATCAGAAAAGTTTACAATAAGTTTTGAAAGAAATAGCATTAATGTTTTATAAAATAAAAAACAGATCATACCATGACTTAGTTGGCTTATTTCAGGTTTGTCCAATTACATTCAAGAAGGACTTTGGTTCTTTGGAAAGATATTACATTTACAATTTGCTGTCACCTTTTTTCATTTTATCTTGATGTGAGCTGTTTCATTCTGAAAATATTCAAGTTTGTATAGTGTCACTGGAAGCAGAAGCATATAAGTTACACAGTGGAACTGAAAATTGTCAAATTTTATTAGAATCTCGAATTATTGCTCTTCGTTAATCTGGTGCTTTCACCTCAAATTAATGCACTTTGCAATGAGGTGGATCCAATAAGATGTTTCTCACAAATGTTTTTTTTTTTGTACAGTTTGTAATATTTTAAATATTACTGTGTATTTTTTAATTTATGTGACAACACATTATCAGCAGTATATACTTTCAACTTTTCGCGGAAAAAACTGCTTTGGATTATGCAACCCTTATTTTTCTTTTACTTGAAAAAAAGAATCCAAAGGATTCTTTTTTTTCAAGTGAAAGAACCAACCAGAAGTAAAAGAACTGCCACTGAGGATTATGTACAAGGGAATACAGTATGTTTATGGAGAGATAATGAATAAGTGTGTACTACAATTGCTCTCAGTATCTATGTTTCTAAGTAGACTGTGACACAATGGTAAAACTGTTTTCAAAATGGAAAGTTCTAGGTTGAATACCAACCGCAGTTGAACAATGAGTATCTGTTATACTTCTGCATATACATCTCTCAAGATGAATGATTGGTAATTTTATGTTTTTTTTTTTTTTTTTTTTCCTTTTGCAACACGTGAGTATAACTCATCTATAAAAAGTTCTTTTTGAAGGCAAATAAGCTGCAAACATTCAGATGTCTTATAAGATCTTTTGGGTACAAACCATCTCCAAATATCAATGTCCCTTAACTGTCCCATAATGATTGCTTAAATATTGATGGCAATGCTAAAATATACCATACAGCAAATTTCTGCAAATATCAATGTCCCTTAACTGTCCCATAATGATTGCTTAAATATTGATGGCAATGCTAAAATATACCATACAGCAAATTTCTGCATATAACAATATGTCAAAAACATGAATAAAAAATAACTTTAACATATTAAATTAATAAGCTTATTTAATAAAATATTTATTATTAGTGAGGATTTATGGTCATATTAGAATAGATAATAAATGTAAAATAATTAGTAACCTTACATGTATGTAGGGTTACTTGTACTTAATCAAGTAGTATGGTATGTAAATGATGAGAATTTATTTAATCAATTTATATTTTGTTTGTCAAATCTAATTCATAAAATATGCAAGAAGGTCAGATTCAGCTCTTCTTTTTAAAATAAATTAATAAATGAAAAAACTGATTTGAATGATTTATTAGTCTGTTCTTATTAAATAAAACCAATCACAAAAATAAAATGACTTCTTAGCAATGATGAAACATGATTCATTTTAGATATTAATATTGTTAGTAAATAACATAAATTTCATGTCATAAATAAAAATAATGTCTAATACCTTTCAATTTTTTTTTCCAGTGTGAACAATTAAATATCACTTAAGCTTTGAAAATTAAAAATGTTCATTTTCAGTTTTTATGTTTTTAACCAAAGATATACACTTTATAGATTAATAGTTTTAATTTCTTTTAAAAAGTAATTTATATTTTTAATTTTAGTTGTTTGTAAACTATATAAGTTATGTTCTATTCATATTTTCCCATGAATTGCGAAGGGCATGTTAATATTAAATTTTTTTATATGAAATTAATCTTGAAGATAAGTCTTAAGCTATGTTAAATATCTTAATGTTAAAAGTATTTTATTTTCATTTAGTATTTTATGTTATTTCATTTATTATATCAGTATTAATGTTAAAAGTACTGATTTATTATGAATTGCTTATCTATGTTTGAAAAATCATTGTAAGATTTACAATAGTGATAAATGTAAAACATCTGTTTATTGGTAATTCAGTTTTCACAAGAAGTATTGATTAAATGAGTGCATGGCCTTTAAAAAGAGTGTGTTTCAGTTTTATCTGATAGTGATATATGTATTTATATATAACTACCACTGACATATACTTCATTTTAAGTACTTGAAGACTTCAAGTTTTTTCTCATTATTTGAGCTAAGCTGACAGCTGAATGATTATTGCTCTGATCTTCGTTGCAACTTTCATTAGTTAAAACTGGTGGTCAGAACACTTCTGTATTGGTTGTTTGTTGTGGCTCCAAATCCAATTTAAATTGTAGATCTAGTCTGAGTGGATCTGGTGTGCAAATAACCAATCAGTAACAAACAAAACTATCTTCTTACTTACAAATTTGTCCCTCAATCTATTAAAAAAGTCTTCACTTTAAACATTATGTCATAAAATGTCACAAAACACTAAGATCATGAATGAATTGCATGGTAATTTTCACCTCGTGTCTGGCGCAGCTTGTCCTTTTTGGACCTTGCGCCATAAAACCCAACCAACTAACCAAACAAACAAACATGAATGAATTGCATTAATTAAAATTTATTATAACTAGTATTAAATTTATGTATGCTTATTTTAGGCTAACATTTGTGTTAATCATTAAAATAATTTGTTAAAAAGTCGCTTGAAATAAGGATTATACATTACTCCAACAGATCATATTTATTTGAGCAATTTTATTAAATTTCATTTTATAATTTTTATTACATTCTGCTATAAATATTTAAATTTTTGCTAGTTAAATTTTTAAAAAGTGCATATTTATAAAAACAAGGTTTAGCTATTTCATTTTAAGCAAGTATGCATTAATTTTTCTATTGAAATAAATGGAATTCAGTAAAAGGTTAACGTATGTATAATAGGAAATAAAAATAAATTCAATGAAAAATTGAAATAAAAAATTATATTAATCAACAAAATTAAAACTTTTTCTTGGTCCAAGGGCAAAAATACTTACTTGTAAATGAACATATTATGTTGAATTCAAATGTATAAATACTTTTTCGTAAGTCAATTATGATTCTTTTAGGGTATGTATATTAATTTATTTATTTGGATTAATATTATGAAATTTGCTTATATGGATATTATTAATTTCATTTGGAGTTAAGCTTATGGGATTTCCACTTAAATATATGGACTTTGTGATACAAAACCCAACCAATCTATCACTTAAATATAAAACAACAATGTTTAAAAATTCTTGTATTTCATTGCTCTTGGAGCTTGAAACTCATTTTCAAGGCAAAAATATCTTGTTGAAAATGCTTCTATATTAATCACTATCTATTATTTAGCTCCCTATTGAAAGTATCATTTTCATCAATTTATAATCAATATTGTATACAATAATATTTTTTCTTGTAATTGAACTGCAATGTAGACTTCTACTGCACAGATAATCTGCAGGCTTTAAGGCCCACCATTGTCACCTTAATTTTATTTTAAATAAAGTCATTCATATTAGGGTCCCTCTATTGATGATGGAGAAGTTTAAACATGTAAACCAGTTCAGTTTTAAATTTCAGGTCTTCTCCACATCGTTATGTATGTATATTAGTCACTGACACCAAGATAGTTAGGAATGAAATCCTAACCTAGATCCATGAAATATAAATTTTAGAGAATTACATCTTAAATCTCGGTATGACTGTAATAGTTTCACAATAGCTCAGTGCTTTACAATTTTCTGGGGAAGAAAGAAAAAAAAAAAAAAAAAAAAAAAGTGTTCATTTTAAAAAAAACCTTTGCAAATTTTTAAACTAACAGGGTCATTTGTTTAGCGAATATTAAAATTTATTGCTGATTAAAGATTTTATTTAAGTACAGTGAAAATTGAAATATGTTAAAATCACATTAAGCCATTATTTGTCATTCTTGTTTTTGACTCAAGAGAAAAGAGATAGTATTGTACATGGTAGTGTTGCAAGTAGAATAAGTAAATAGTATAAAAGTAATATAGAACTCAGATTCTAGTGTGTGCAGAGCAGAGACATCTCCTTGATAACAGTATCTAAGTTTCTTCATAATCCATATTTTAAATAATTATGTTGTTGGAGACAGCAGTCTCATGAATAGTCATTGATTATTTAGGCTTCTTAAAAAGTATTTTATTAGAGCTATCAGTATCAAAATTAATGATTAATTCATTGTTTATGGTTCTTAAATCAGCTTTGTATATAAATGGCAAGTTTTAAAGCAGCCAAGTCTCATAAAAATATATTTATCAATTCCTCAAAGCATAATTGATTTTTTAGTTTGTGAGCTTCAACTAATAAATTACAATTAGCATGCAAATATAAACGTAAATTGTTTTACCAAAATGGATTCTATTTCGTGACAAAAGGAGGTAATTTATTTTTGATCATAAAAATTCTTTTTTTCAGAATCATTTACAAAAGGAAATTTTTCTCTAAAAAAAAGAAAACCAGCACTATTTTTATCACTCATTATAATAAAATTAAAAAAAAATTATAGGAAATAAAAGTAAGAATTATCAAAGTTGGCATATGATTGATGCAAAACATTTTAGAACCTAGGTATATTTGGGATTTATATTTTGGCAATTTTTTTCTTCATGTAATAATGATTTCTCTGATCTTTGCTGATCCATTCTTGCAAAAAATAATAAAATTCATTATAATTGAGCTATATGTTTATTAACAGCGCAATGATGTTTTAAAATGCGAAATCATGCCATTGGAATTTTTCCAGTAGAATTTTCATGTTTTCTTTAAGTTTATTATAAAATCTATGTGGTATCTTTACAATTAACATGGTGAGAGAGAGATCAATATAAGATTGTAAATTTATATATTATTATTTTTACTTAGGCACATTAGCTCCAAGTCTTAAAAAGGATGGTAGTGGTATTGATATAATTTATGCAACATTTTGGTTTTATCCTTCTGAAACACAAGGACTTTTACCTGAAGATAAAGAATGCATCAAGAACAGAAGGAAAATGGAGCAGGAAAGATTTGATCCAACAAGTAATTTTCTTATAACTTTATCAAATATTACTTATGTTCTGCTTTGCAATACGAGTTCTTGAAATGTAATTTTGATTTTGTAAATTACTCTTTTAGAGAAATTCTCCAAATAAGCTAAAAATGTAATAAAACTGTTTTTGTAATCATTCACAATATTATTTATTTATTAGTAATAATAAGCTATTAAATAGGTGGTTTGTATGGAATGGATCATGATGCATATGAAGATTATATAACTGAAGAATGCTTAAAGAAGAGTGGAAATTATAAAGCTACATCGAAAAAGAAAGGTTATAATCCTTTCAATCGTCCAATGGGACAAATGACTGTGTATCGTACTCATCTTAACTGTTTATGCACTCAAACATCAAAGAGACCAAACACAAAATGCGCCAAAATTGTACCTTTTGAGAAACAAATGTGGACAGCATACATGGGTCGCAATGGCAACAGTGTTGCTAATCAAAGACTTGCTGTGTAAATTGTATCAATATAGGTGAATCATCAATATAGATGAATCACATGTACATATGTTGTGTATATTTATTATATTTATATTAGATTCGACTTTTTGTTTCTCTATTAAAATAATTTTGTAATTTTTTTCTTTTTGCTAAATAAATTCAGTTAATCAAAAAATAACATCTGGATTTCTTTTTTGAAGTTGATATAAGTTATCTTTTTATTTATAAATATTATGTGTCTAATTTCTAAATTCATTTCAAAATTGTTTGCATATATGCATCATAAGTTAAAAGAAATTACTGTTTTATTCTTAGCATCTCTGTTTCCTAAAAAGTGCATATATGATAGAAGTTAGTTTGAATTAATTTTATATTTTTAGTTGACTAATATTTTTTTTAAAAATTTATTATTTAAAAATTAAAATAGTCTAAACTTTTATCCTCATTAACATACACACAGTTTTGATCATGCATTTAATTTGTATGTCCTTATAATAACTATAACTTAGCAAATTTTACGAATTTTTACAAAAATTCCTGTGATTTTATACACATAATTACAATTTGTAACTTCAATCACATACAATCTTAAATAAAAATTTATGAATTTTACTCATAAATTGTTATCTTCTATATATACATAAATAAAGAAACTGGAAATTTAAAAGAGATAGAAAATTCTTTTGTCAAATTCAGACTTTTATTTATGGTCAAACCCATTATTTATTTTTAAATTTTCTCTTAAAGATTAAAGTGTTGACAATGCTTTCAAAACTTTTTAAACAGTATGGGTATGGTTCTATGGAATTAATGAAAAGACTAAAATTTTGTATTTCATATTCACTTTGCCTCATATCATTGAAGATTGTGTAAGTTTTTAGAACAAAATACAGTTTTGCTTTTCTATATAATTTATTTTTATTGCACATGCCCAGATGATAAGAATTGTGATAAAAAATTAAAGAGTTTTTTCATAAGAAAACAAAGTACACCACTGCTTATTCATTAAAATAAGCTAATTTTATTTCTGCTTACATTCTTTTCATGACAATAAAGTTTATGACAGAGATTAAAAATATATTTAATGTATGCATATCTCTTAAAAACATATCCAGTATTTTCTGATTATATTTTTGAATCTTCCGAAATTTTGCTCAAAAAGTTTGTCAGATATTGAATAATTGTTTCATCTAAAAGTGAACAAAGAGTAAATAACTATTAGGTTACAATATATTGTTAATAATTATACTTAAACTAAAAAATATATTTAAAATCCATGAGTGTCACTTTTTTATCTGGACATATTTTATTTCTGCAAAGTTTTAAATTTCTCATGTGATATATGAATAATCCATATTATCGGTAAAAAGTGCTTTGTCATAAGGGAAAATGGATGGACATTAAAAAGATTCCAACAGCTTTCAGCAATTAACTGCTCACTGTATGATGAGAGAATAACTATAATATATTTTTGGAAAGTTCTGAATTTTGCCTTTATTTTGATGAAAATAAGCATTTTCTATTATTGACATCTGCAATTTTATCATGCCGTAAATGTTATAAAATTACTTTCAATATTTCTTAGTTTATATATTATTTTCAGTAGCAAATATTAAAGTATTTGTTGTTGACTAATATTAATTATTTATTTTTATTTACAAATATTCGCTTCATTTTGAATCAGTACTGTCTTGCTATTTGAAAAACTATTCACAAGTAATTGCTGAATTTCTTATTTTTTTATTAAATCGATTAAATTTTGAATCAATAATTTACAAAAAATATGTTATATCATGCACTTAAACATTTTAATTTATTAATGAAAGAACCATGTTTTTTTAGTTTTTGCTCGTGACTTTTAATGCGTATATGAGGATGTAGCAACTACTGTAATGCTCCATTACAATCTGTCGATAGGATTATGTCCCCATGCTGTGAATATTTAATATGAAAATTTGCACTTTTAGTGCAATATTGTCAAATAAGATTAATTTCTTTCCGAGTAGTGTTCCTAAAGCCCTAAATCACCAGTAGTGTAGTCAGAATCGACAGTCTGACTTTTATAATTGCCAACAGTTAGAAGATTTACCATGTTCTGATGAGAATTGAAGACAGTGTTACGCTATTTGTAGCTCGAGTCAATTCAGCAGCAAAAAATTTTTATATTATCAAAAAGGTAATGTCTAAAAATTTATTCAATAAACTCGGAGAAGAAATCGAAAATCCCCTAGCCAGTATTTTCCACCTCATTTAAAGACTAAAGTTTGAAACCTACTGCTTCTATGTGACTCCTATCCTGTGAAATGTTTGTATTTTAAAATACAATAAAGAATGCAGTATTCAACTAAAATATTGTATGATAATTGTTTTTGAACATGTTCTTATCAAAATTTACTTAAAAATACTTATAGCCTGATTAACATTGCATATATTGTAAGTCTGAAGTTATTTGGAAACGTTTTCCTACATATGTGTAATTCATTATTTTTTTCTTTCATTCACTTGCAATAAAGATCTGAACATATATAGTTTAATTATTGCATGTCCAAAATTAGTGGAAAAATTTTGTTGTCTTTTAGTAATCTTATCATAACACTAAGTTATCTCCTGATATCTATTTGTTTCAAAACATACAACATGAAAATAATTTGATGGCCTTTATTAACAATTTTAAGACATTTTTATAAATAATAATACAAAAAGAATAATACAGAAAACACATTTGTTATTATTAATATAATTGCTTTTACTATATGACTGCCATATGAGACTACTTTTTTTTATCATGCATTGTTTGTTCACTATACACTTACACTAAGCCAATTTAAATTTTAAAATAATCATGAATAGAAATTATATATTTGCCCTATTTGAAATATTTTTACAATAATCAAATCTGCAATTTATATAACCCTAATCACAAAATTATAAATATTGATGCAACTTAAGCAGCGTACACTTGAATTAGTATTTTTCATGAAATTTATAGGACATCATCCAGTTCATATAGATGAAGATGCACTTCCCTGATGGATGAGTGTTTTGGGGAATTAATACTTGCATGCTATAATAGATGTAACTTTGTATGTTCTAGTTAGATGTAATCTGACCGCCTTAACAGATGAAATTAATTGTAACTGGTACTTACCTATTCAATGTTAGTCATATAAATGAGAAAAATTTATAATAAAGTAAGTTAAATCTAATTGGCTTGTTTTTTTAATGGTTCATAATTCAATGTTATAAAATAATACATTTTTTAAAATCAGATTGTCACATAATAAAATGGAAATCTTTAAAAGCTAATATTATTTATGTGCAAATACTTAGATGAAAGAATGTATAACCAGGTAGAAAACATTAATTGTACTTTAAATGAGGCTTTACTATTAGATATTGTATGTTGATATTTATATTAGAAAATTGTCTTAATAATAGAAACTTTATGTATATATATGTAAATAAAATTAAAAAATCTTTTTCAAGAATTACTTGATGCAAGAATACTTCAATTATTGTATCAAAGAAACATGTGCAATTTTACACGGAAATAAAAATATTAAATCACTTGATTTATCAATAGATATGAGGTTTTAAAGATCCAACTTCCCTCAATGGCTACGACAATGTTTACAATAATGTTAAGTTAAATCTAAGTGCACATTATGAATTTACTTCAATAACAAGTAGTTTCCTAATTACATGTAATTTACCATATTTTGAAATCACACCAACATACTTAGTGCAACATTGCGTCCATATCTAATCCAAACCAGTAAGGCATACTCTCCAAAGAGAATCAAATCCAAAAATTGAACTGAATATCAGAAAGCTAACCATTCAGTTGCACCTCGACTTTTTTGTTCAACGAGTAAAATTTCATATCCAAAGTGTAAGCACATGATATTGTACATCAGAAGAAAGGCAGCAGTGCATAAACATTGAAAATTAAAATATTTCATAGAACATCGTTTCTATCAATGTGTCGCTTGCATGTGCAAAATTGATAAGTGTGCTGAAATGTTGAAAATATTGTAGATTATATGAATTAAAAATGCTGAATTTGTTTCCATAGGTAAAAAATTGCATAAAAAATATGACTACCTGACAAACTTGGACAAAGCTAATATCAGGATTTGTAAAACTTTTAAGATGGAGAATAAAGGATTAGATACTAAATACTTCATATGATGTACAGTTTGCTGCAATTATTTTTGTTAGCAGAAATAAAATTTATATATTTCTCTTTCTAATTTAATTTTTTATGTGGTTGTAGAATATATTCTTATAAAATTGTATAAATATAGACTCTTTTAGGGTTTTAGGGAGTAAAAGTTATATATTATGTATACAAGAAAATACATTTATAATATACTCATAAATATACATGTATTTTCAACTTTCTCACTTATAATTTATCTTTTAATAGTGTTTTCATTTTATGCATTGTAAGACATGGATCAAGGTTTAAGAGCAGAGGTGTTCATGGCGATACCTACCCCAATTTAATTTAGTGCAGCATCTACGCTGATATAGAGTACTGATTAATTTTAGTTTTAAAATTATTTACCTCAAGTGCGGTATTCACGTAAATGTAACCCTTCAACAAATTAGGTGCTTCACACTTTTAAAATTTAATATATATATATATATATATATATAGTACACCATTTTATATGTTTAAAATTATTAAAGAATTTCACTCCATTTGCTATCAATAATGAATTATTAATGTGCAAGTTTCACCAAATAAGGATTTTTTTTTTTTTTTTTTGAAAATCACATATTAAAAAACAAAAAAAGTTTGATTTTTTTTTTTATTTAAAAAAGTAATTTACAGCAAATTAGCTTTGAACAATTAAATTATTTTAAAACATTCAAACATGTAATATATTTTGATCACAATTAGATGAAATGTATAGTTTTATCACACATTCTTCAATAAATAATCTTCACAAATGAAAAAAATATTTTAAACAACAGGAACAATAAAATACACTGAATAAATTTTTAAAATGATTAAATAATTTAAACAATAAAAAATGTATTGCTTATACATGCATTGATTTAATTTTTTTTTTTCTGCAGAGGTTAGGAGAAAGAACTTGTTGATTGTAAATTGAGCAAGAGAACATGGCCTTTTATCATTATCTGTTCTGATAAGAAAATTTTATCCGGGTTCTTCAATGAATTTTCTAAAGATACCATTTAAATAGCTCAAATTTTAAACACAAGAGTTAAATAAAAGAATTAAATCATATTGCAAACAAAAATAAATAAATAAATTTAAAAAAAAACACAAAATCTTGTTTAATTCAAAGTGAATGTGTTGTAATATGTCTCTGCAAAGCTTTTGGGGATAGAAATCTTTGAGAACAAATTGAGCAACGATGGGAGTGTTCTTGACGATGTGTCATCTTATGTGTTTCACAATTCTGTTTTGTGGTAAAACCCTTCCCACAGTCACTGCACTTGTAAGGACGCTCACCAGAATGAATGAGTTGGTGTCTTAATAAATGATACTTCCGATCAGATGAATAAGAACAAAGGTTACAATGGAAACGGTGGATTTGAAATTTACCTTGTAGTAAAAATGATGAACGCCATCCTCCATTGGACAACAGCATTGAACCTGGTGGAGAAAAAAATCTTATCTTCTATCAAAATAAAGATTCTTATTACATTTTAAATATTGATACAAAAGATACTATATAGTGCATATTTAAAGATAATATTATTTATAATTATCGACCTATGCATTCCAAAAAATTATAAATATAAGCCAGTTGTGGTTTATCAGAGCATATATAATTGCATTTATTGAAAACCATGAAATTTTTTTAATAATATTATATTTACACTTATTGCTAAAGCAGCACAACACATAGAAAGAGCTTTGTAATGAAAATACATAAAACTTTTTCCATCTATTCAATTGAGTCATATAAATTTAGTATTATCAAATTATTAATCTAATTTTAAATCTAAAAAACATAATTTTAAATCTCACTAAAATAAAATGTAATATTGAAACAATCATAATTTATTGTGCTGAGTAAATTATCTATATCAATTTCTTATTAAAGTAAATTAGCATAGGAATATATTATTTATTATAAGCTATCTAAAATTAAAATGTTTAGATATTATGATAAACTATGAATTATTCATAAAAATGTTTCTACAAATTATCATTTAATTTGAATTATCAATTAAAATTGCTCTCAAACATACTTATTTGTAAAAAAATGACATTTTAATCAATATTAAAAATTACCTATAGCATTTTTTTTTGTACATTTAATATGTTTTTATTTAAAATAATTTAAAGAAAATAATTAAAACAAATTATTTCTATTACAGATGAATAAGTTGCTTCATTTGGACTAAATAAACATAATATTAGGAACAGTTTAATATACAAAAATTCAATAATTTGAGTTAAGATTACAATTTTTATTTAACAATTAAAAATTTTTTTATTAAAAGTGTGTGAAGCGAAAATAAATTTCATTGTATATCAATAAAATAATCAAATTATTATAACGTGAAAACCAAATATAATTGTTGCCTCAAAAAGTAAAAAATCTTAAATACCATCTTTCAGAAAGAGAAATGGTACCACAGATTAAATACATATATCTAACTCTAAATTTTTTTACACCTTTAATTATTTTCATGCAATCCTAAATATTTATGTCCCTTTTAAAATCAAAATAAAATGATAAAACAATGTCAAATGGAAATTTCTATTTTTATATTTCAATATAATCTAAGTCAAATTTAAGCATTATTATTTATATTGTAACTTTTGCTTATCCTATTTTGTTTTCTGAAGTACTTGTTGTAAGAAAAGTGCATACATAAATATGTCTATATAATTTAAAAAAAAAAAAAAAAAAAAAAAAAAAAAAATTCACAAATAATTTACAATTATGCATTTAACTTTTAAGAGTTTCGTAGAAGAATTACAAAACACTACAAACATATTTTAAATTGATAATATTAAAATTTATTTCATAAATAATGAAATGATTTTTATAATTCAATATACCTTTTCAAATTTGCTTAGTGAAAAATTATTAGTGAGTTACAAGGTATATTAAAATCAAATATTGCATAATTGTGGATAAAAACTACCAGTTCATTAAGTTTCCTATTCTTTAATCATCAAGCATTATTATAAAAAATGAACACATTTGCACATATATTCATATTTACTTTTTTTTAATAAACTTCATAAATACAATGACCTTTTTATAACATTCAGGAATCTAGAAAAATATAGATATTATGCATAAAATTATGTTACAATTGTATGCCAATTAGTATATATTTAAATAACTTCTAACATTTTTAACCTACCATATCTACAATTTCATACAGGAACCCACAACTTTAAGATTTTGAATAGAACCAACTGTATAACTGATGTCTAACAAAAAATTTTCATATACAACAAAAACTTTTACCATAAACATTTTAATATCTACTTTACTGAAATTTAATTGCAGTTTTAATGTCCTTTGTTCTTAAATTTAAAAATTATGATGAGTTTTCTCGTGCCGACGAAGATGATCGAATCGTGTAAATCCCCGTAGACATGACCGACATGAATATGGAAATTCGCCAGAATGTAGACACAAGTGAATCTTTAAATTTTGATTTGTTGTGAAACCTCTTCCACACACAATACACTTGAAAGGTCTTTCCCCAGAATGTGTTAACATGTGCCTTCTTAATCTAGATTGATTCGCACAAGTATAAGGGCACAACTGGCAAGTGTAAAAGTTGAATTTTTTGATGTTAGATGAATATAGTAGATCACACGTAGGATTATTTATCTGGATTAACTTGGAAACTAAAATGAAAACAATATAATGAGATATTGAATCCAAACTCATATTTTATAGTTACACAAAGTTTAAGAAAACTATAAATAGAAACACAACAGATTTAAATTTTAGAAATTGTGTCTACTTAAATTTTTCTATGCAAAAATATATATCCAGTATTTTAAATATCTGACACTGGGAGACTAATCAAAATAAGAAAATATATATATGTGAGTTATAAGAAAACACAACTATTTATCATTTATATTTTTATATATTAAGCTTTATCTCAATACATATAGCCTTAAAATATAGTTTTTAGTAGTATAAATTCAGAAAAACAAATTTTATTTGGACAACTCGAAACTTTCTTATTTTTAAAAAATTAACATTTTAATGCTTTAAGTTTTCCAGAAAATTTAAATTACATATTAAAATGCAATTGACATATTCTGACAGTTAAATATATTGTTTATTAATAAATAAAATTCAAAATTTTTAAAATATATATGAATCTTAGAGTATGTATATCTATAATCTGCAGGAAATGCATAAATATTTTTTGACAGGAACTCTGCAAAAAATGCATCATAATCGAAATGTAAAAAAATGAAACACAATGAAAATGTAATAAAAATATCAAATATTTTTAGTAAATGCATGAAAATATTATGTAAGCCGTTTTATTCTATAAAATTTAAATTTGCACAGTAATAATATATTTATAACAGTTTTAATATTTTAAATCACATGGACAAATCTGAAAAAAATAAATGTATTAAAAACTTCATTCCCTGATATGTAAAAAATCCAAAATTTATTACATTCATGTCAAAATTATTAATCAATTCATAAATAAACTCACACAAATAAAAACTATTTCAATATTTAAGATATAAAAATAATCGAAACTAAACAAAGCATATATTAAAAATGTCACATTGCAATATATAATTATGAAATATATTCACAGTTTTACAATTCCTAAAATAATTTTCTATTCATAGAGAAATAAGATTCTCTTTTCAAAAAGAAATGCTTACTTGTTAATTATTCCTAGCCTAATAACCATATTTGTATAAATTACATATTATCCAAAGGAATATTTTTAAAACTCATTAAACATCAATTAAAGAAATATATCATATTAAGTTCGCATCAATTAGAGACTGAATTGCTATTTGTAAAGGAAATTTACTAATTATACAATAATAATTGTAAATGAATAACATCATTGCATTTAATGAAAAGTATTGTTAATGCAATTGAAATATTATTATTAAAAAAAATCATAAAATTTTGACAGTATTTAACAAAATATTTGTATTTTAAAAGCTTTGAATTTTTCTGGCTTAAGCCTAATAGAAAACAAACTTTTTTTAAAAAAATATATCAAGTAAACAAAAGTTTAGTTGATAGTAAAGAAATAATTTTTTTTCTTAGCATTTAACAACAAAAATGTTGTGACAAAGTCAATAATGTTACCACTTTTTCAAAAATTTAAAAGAATTGGAAAACATTTGGTTATATTTTATAAATTTGATATCAAAGAAAAATAATAAACTGAAATTTATTTTATCATAGACTATTAAAATTCATATTTCCCATTTTTTTATTTATTAATTTATAAAAATTTAAAGTCTATCAAGAAATCAAGTTACTATACTATGGTTACACTTTCAAAGACAAAAGGTAAATAGTGATGACACCATAAGTTCAAAACTGGTAAAAGCCTTGAGAACAACCAGAAAGATTAAAAAAGAAAATATGAGGTATGCCAACAAAAGATATATATACATAAAGGGTATAAGGAATATACATATTGTTTTAATCAGAGATATGAATTAATTAGTTATAAAGAATTATTTATAATAGAAAACATAAAAATAAAATTAAAAAAAACAAGTTGGAAAAATGAGATTTAGCTATTTTCATTTACCAAATGACACTTGTTATTAAGATTTCTTAAACTGATTGAAAATTCTCTATACATTATTATTATAATACAGGAACAATCTATGTCTACTAGATGATTTCTTAGTGAATAAGGTGGGAAATATAGTTATAATAGGATATAAAGGACAAGTGGAAACAATTGCTTCAAAAATAAAAAGTAATGTTAATAATAAAAGAATTTAACTCTGATAAATTATATGAGAAGTATATTTTTCCAGCATACAAAGTTTCTTTATAGCACTCATAATTAAATTCATGGAAAATGATTGTTATAAAGAATAGACATGGGTCAATAAAACAAGATTTTTCATGTTTATATTTTTATTCAAATTTATGTCACAATAATTATTCTTAAATCAATCAAGTTTAATAATTTTTGAAATTTAAATTTTTATACTCTTGTAGGAGGAAACAAATGTCTCATAAAACTTCGGAGGGTAATCATTACAAAAATATTAAGACTGTTAATAAGAAATGTCAAAATTCATTGAAATAATATAAATAGTAATAAAATATACTGAAGTCTTAATGAACAATAACATAAATAATAACAATGGGATGTCTCTAAGTGGTTAGGTAGTAATTGATTTATCATTTCTTGATTTCTTTTTTTGTTATAATTAAAAACACATCAATTTAAAATTTTAAGAGATAAATTACATTTCTATAAAATTTAAGAATTACTTAAATGGGCTTCATGAAATATAGTAATAGTAAAGTGTAAAAGTAAATAAGAGCTTTGTTATATGTATGTCTTTCACGAGATGCAAGTTTTCTTCAAAAATTTCCTTCATGTTATTCTTCCTCAAAAGAAATAATCTTGCACTTTAAATAGCATTTACATCAAATAACAAACAGCTTTGATAAAAACAAATAATATAAAAAAACTCATTAAATATATTCATCGCCGCACACACAGATAGACAGATATATACATAATATAATCACTAATTTTAAATGAGATACTTCAAGATCAATGTAAACAATTTTTTTATAGAATACAGAAATGATTCCAAGTTAATAATACATTAATTTTTAATTTTTTAAAATTTTTTATGATATTATAACCATTGTGAATGCATAAAAATAAGTTATTAATTCATTTTTATACATCTTTTAGCACAAGCATAATGTTTTGCAATTAAATAAAATTACAAAAGAATAATTTATTATACAAATCTTACAAATGAAAGAAAATGTTAAAATACTACATTTAAAAATAAGTATTCCAGTGTAAATAATACAATATCCTTTTTAAGCAATAAATCATCTAATAAATCTTTTAACTATGAATAAAATTAATCTTAGCAAATTTTATTATTCTGATTAAATAATCATATATTTAAGATAACATGAAAGTTTAAATTTCATTTTTTAAAAATAATTTAATAAAAAACATAGTGATAGTCAATAAGAACAATATTTTTAGTAGATAAATATAACAATGGGGTTTCTATTTAGTTTACATAAATAAAATCCATTTTATAAAAACAAAAAATTATTTTTTGCCACAAACAAAATTTAAATAAATTTAAAATTGAACTCTCCAATACTAAATAATATAAAATAAACATATTGAAAACAACTGCAATAAGGAATAAAGAATTTATAATACGAATCCAAAGTTGATTTTTTTACTGCCTTTCTAAATTCAAAATTTCACATTACACTTAAATTTATTAATACAACTAAAATTTCAAAATATTACACATTTTAATTGTTGGGGGTTCTATAAATTTATTTCAATATGATAAAAATTCAATCCATAATACAATAATCTTGATATAAATAAATACATTTAAATGTAACAAAGGAAATCATTTTAAACTTATATTTTATACAGAAAAGTTTTATATATCTTATTATAACATTAGTATTTCACAAATTTTTAAAAAGAAGTATCACTATTTGTAAAAAACACAAATTCTTATAAAGTATTTAGTCAATTTTCAGAAAATAGATAAAAAAATTAATGACCTTAACAAAAGAATAGTCCTACATCATGAATTTTAATATTATCAAAAAGAAAAATAAGAACAATAATAATAATATAAATATATACATCCAAAAACAATCACATATCTTTTTAAGTTAATCAGAATAAAATTTTAAAAATAATTTATTTTAAATATTTATTAAGAATGTTAATGAAGCTCATTGACATATTACTCACAGACATATTTTTAGTGTTGATGTTTTAAAGAGACAACAAATAACTGATTTCTATAAAGACATTTTTTATTTTTATAATAACAAAATGTGAATTTTCATATGGTCATCCTAAATCCCTAAGAAGATACTTAATAAATGCTTCTTGTTATATTACAATGAAAAAAATTATATGTACCTAAAATTTGATTTATTTAAGAAATCTTTTATTTCTAAAAAGTCATGAGTGAAAAAACTTATTAAAAACAAAGTCAAAGTTTATTCCTTGTGAATACCTGAATACTTTTTAGCATTTACACATTATAATTATTTAGATAAATAATCTCAATTACCTTTATATGCTATATAGAAACATTTCAGCGCTTTTCTCATTTAATATTTTACATGCAAATTCATTTCATTTATTACACATGAAATTATACTTTTGTTACTTAACAAAAACTCTGTTTTTTATATCCTTTCTAAATAACCTCTGTGAATTTCATATCTAACTTGCTAAGAAGCAAACCAAAGAGGATTTTTTGACAATTTACTTTCGAATACAAATGAGCATTTCTTAATGTAGATGGAGCCCTATGTTTTTTAAATAATCCAGAAAGCACAATACTTTCAGCCAAATTTTAAATTTCATTTAACCATAGAGAGTTTGATTTCATTTAATGCTTTGTGGTCACTTTTTACTCTTAATGACTAATATGATTACAAAGAACAATTTAAAGTGATCAGCAAATCATCATAAAAAATTAAGCTGGAAATAGAAATTAAAATTATGAATAGCTGTATTAAAGGCCAGAGTGCTAACCCTTTAGATAATAGCTCAACACACACACAGGCACTGACGAGGGAGTCCATTAGAGTCCAGCAACCACTGGACAGAAATATTTTATTGAATTATGTCCAGCTTATCATTTCATGAGTTTAACACATTTTCAGGGGTCGGAGTACAGAATTTTTTTTTTCAGGACACTATTTTCAAGAAATATCAGGACATTTTTCAGGACATATTTCAATAATTAAAGAAAACCAATGTTACTTTTAGTAAAGTTCCCAACGTTCTATTTTGAATTGGTAATCCGATAATGGTAAATCAGAGTGCATAGGTTCGGGTGAAATAATTGCGAAGAAAATTACAGATGCTAATTTTAATTTATTTTTCTAGAGCATCACAACACAAAACAAGCATTTGAAATCAATCACATGGCTTGAGAAGTCGATAGATATATTTTTGAGACTGGCGTCTCTTACACACATAATTAACTAATGAAGCTAGCTAAAGTAGCCCAAACAATTAACTATTCGTAAATAATGAGACTGGTGTCTCCAATAATATATCCCTTATATAAGATGGCTTAAGAAGCCTAAACAAATAGATTATTATGAGACTGACGTCTCCAAATCAATGTTTTGGGTGTCCCGATGGCTTAGGACACCCAAAACAGAAGTTGCAAGTTCCAGAGACATGTACACTCTGTTTCATACCCCTCTCTGTAATCATTCCGCCAACCTTTTCTTTTGGTCTCGAAGAGGAGGGGAGGAAGGTGTGGCCGGATGTTGTGTCTAAGTGCTTTCGATTCTCACACATTTACATATTAATTTCTGTTTTATGCATAAAACACATTTTAGAAAGGAATAAACTATTTAATAAATTCTGAGTTTTTTAATTTTTAATACAACAATATGAAAAATAATACAGAAATTTAAACTTTTAATACTGAACATTTTCTGAAAATTAATAAGTTACATAAATGCTTTAAATTAACAGTTAATTTATGTATAGTTGAATAATGTTCATTTTGAACTGGATGCATTAGCATTTAATTCCAATAACTTAATACTGCACTTTTTTAATTTATCATTCACAGATGCAATCTCTGCATTAGCAACAGACAGCATCATTTGTCCAACTTTCACATCACTCATATTAT
This sequence comes from Latrodectus geometricus, assembly GCA_026290005.1. Lineage (NCBI taxonomy): Eukaryota > Metazoa > Arthropoda > Arachnida > Araneae > Theridiidae > Latrodectus > Latrodectus geometricus. The sequence goes on along the minus strand of JAPDSC010110952.1, from coordinate 116,336 downwards.
CATCACTGATAGCACATGCTATTTTTTTAGTTGCATCATCCAAAAGTTTTTGAGCTACACACTGATTATCAAGCAAATTTTTCTTTTCTTCCTCAAGTTCATTAATTTTTTCTAATAGGTGCGATTGTTTAAACTTTTTTTCACTAGTAGCTTCTACAGCTTCCTCGTCCTTTCTTTTCTTCTCTAATTCTGTTACATCTTTTGACTTTTCCATATATGATGCATATTCTGCATGAGATTTCTGAATATAATGCATCATTTCTTTGGTATATGGAATGGAGGAAACAGAATTGCCATGCATTCGAATAACATCATGACAAATCCGTAAACTTTGAATGGTTAATTCCGATAAAGAAGCTCTTTCCTTTGTCACAACATAATTGTTAGTTGAAAACCCTCTTTCTGGTTGGGAATTTACATTCAATAACGACAAACATGCTTTAACCACTCTAGAAAGAGTAGGATATTTTATATAACCACCAGCATCTTTTATATTGAAAACCGCATTCCAATATTTACAGATATTTTGAAAACTGCATTCCAATATTTACAGATATTTTGATGTTATCATAATCATTCTTAATCAAAGTCACATCTTCACACATGTAAAGAATCCACTCTTCATTCATCTTATCAAAATCTGAAGAAGTTTTATTCACATGAGGAATATGTTGAATTAATCTGCTACATGAACTCCTAGACTCTTCCTTTTTTTCTATTATAAGGAGACAAACACTGGAGATCTTTGAGTAAAGGATTTGTTATAGGAAGTTTTTGAAGCAAATGCTTTGAAGTTGCTATGTAGCAGCTTCTAATAGTTTGTAGAAATGTTGTTTTATCAGTAAGTTCTTCCAGCATTGCTTTTGCACCATGACCTACTTCAATATTGTTTAAATTTAACCAATTTTTTCCTGAATCAACATTAATTTGTAGCAACTTTACTCCATTTTTTTCACTGATTTCTTCTGGGTTTAAAAATTTAAACATAATACTGCGAACAAGTTCATTTAACTTACTGTACATCACATGTACTAAAGGTTCGACTTTTTGCATTAGAAGTAAATAAGGTTCAAAAGTTTTACAAAAAAATGAAACAAAATTCAGATATGCCAGAGTCTTAGGGTCTTTCAAATGTTTTATAATCCGAAGATGTCTATCAGAAAGAGGAGATTTCGACTCTTTAGGTATTTTAACAATGAAATATTCCTTTAGAACATCATATTGCTCAACAATTCTCTCACAAACTGAGCCCAAAGTTAACCAACGGCTCTCAACATGACGAAGGAAACTATGTCTAGCTAAAGTTTCTTCCAGTATTTCTAACTGTAAGGAATGATAATCTTCCCTTCTTTCGGGAGATAGCTTGAAAAATTGATGAATATCTATAGCAAATCCATCAATATTACAATCAATTTTATCAATACCCTTACGCAGTGCTCCATGGATTATGTGTAAGCAACATGTACCCAAATCAATTAGTACTGCTAAACTTTGCTTACTCAGTTCACTATTTATTTGCTTTAAAACAGCTAAATTAACTCTTGGTCCATCCATTGACAACTGCATTAATTTTTCTAAATTCAAACCATTATTTTGAATAAAACTTAATAAAATTTTTACAATTTTATTGGCTTCAGCATGCCCTAAAAATGTGATTCGAGGTAACAAATGACATTTTTACCTTGTTTATCAGACCAATATGAGATGTAAATATCCAACTGTTTCTTTATTTGTTTTGTAGTAGTTTTATCGAAAAGTAAAACAAAATATGAAGTGCCGATATCCCGAAACAAAAGAGTTTTGAAATACGGACCTAATCCAAAATTAATCATATACCTTACTTTTTTGTCAGATAATTTGAGATTTTTTGCTATGGAGGAATCATCAAAAATTTCTCCGTAAATGTTAGCTAAATCATTCAAAGATGAAAAAGAATAATTATTTTTTATTGCCACTAAAACTAAAATGGTTTCAGCTTTAATGGTTTTCTCTGATGTCATTTTGGGGAGCCATGATTTGTTATTCACTACTACAGTCGATGTCGAGGATTCAGATGAAGTTGATGACTTGATAGTAAATAGTGTTTGATTCTTGTAACAGTTCACAGCTTTTTTGTGTTTTAATCCATCTGCATGCGCAAGCACTTGTCTAAAACCCATATTTGAAACACTGAATTTGCTTTTGCATACGAAGCACTCCACAGAATGAACATCGTCAACACTTCGGCACCATGTCTTGATTAGGCATTTATTCCCATCTTGCAGTTCCAACCATTTGTCGGAAAATTTTGTTTTCCTTGGCATTTTTTAAAAATAATTAATTGTTTTCAAAAAATAAAATTCTGAGCTTGCTAATAAAAATTTTTCAAAACACCCATCAAAATCTTTCAAAAAAGCGCGATAAGCATTTCAAGCATACGCATAAACGTAGGCCAATAATTCTCACAATTTCGATATCATTGTAAATAGTTGTGCCCTACTAAAACCAGAATCTTTGTCTGTAAAGGCACAAAATAGAATTTAATGGTAAACCCAAACCTAAATTTTTTTGACTTCAGACATGCGTGAGCAATGGCTGAAAACGAGGCGGAGACGAATGTATGGCAACCCTATTTCCGGTTTGAAAGAGAACAAAAAAGGGGGAAATTTTTCTCTTTCTTTTTGCATAGAAAGCAGTTGAAAGAAAAAATATATTCCACTGAAAGAAAAATTTACAACTGAAAAATATAAAATTATTAATTGAAATTAAACTTTCAAAGGAATGTAATAAAAAATTAAGGAATTCCAGGATTTATTTTGAAAAATAAGGACATTTCAGGACGTTTTTTAAAAAATCAGGAATTTCAGGAATATCAGGACAACTCCGAGCCCTGCATTTTGCACTAATCAATACCTTCATCTGGTAATTAAATAAATAATAGAATTTTAGACTTTTTTTTATCTTGAATATCATACAGTTCAGGCTTCTCCTCTAAAATTCCGTTTTCTTATTTAAAATTATAGTGGTAATATCCGATAACATTTTCTTGAACATTTTCCAAGAAAATAATTACGTCCTCAAGTACAAGGAGGAAGTCAGATTTCAACCAGACAACATTTTCACATACATACCATTTTTTGCACATGATATCTTTAAAAAATACATGTTTCAGGTTTTACCATTAAAAATTAATTGGAAGCCATTAGTAAAATTAACATTTTTTTTTTTTTACATAAAAGCATTCATTAACTTCAAAAACTTTTAATATTAATTTTTACTTTATTTTAATTTTAAATTATTTTTGCAATAGTTAGTTTGATTCTATGATTAACAGTTAGGAAAATAGCATCCTTCTATCATATTATATAAATGCTGAATATTTACCATATAAATTGCATTAAACTAAAAATAATTTTTTCCTAATAATTTTCAGTAAATAGTAAGTGAAAAAATATATATTTTTAATTACAATACTTATTACTCTTATTAGAAAAATGTACAGTTTTCATATGATAATGAAGATGATGTTTAGTAATGAAGCCCTTGTCGCACTGTCCACATTTAAAAGGTCTTTCACCTGTATGGCGCATCATGTGTCTGGCTAAATTTGATTTATTACCAGTAACATACGTACAATATTGGCAAGAAAATGTAGGGAAACATTTCTCACATTGCTTATTATAAGGAGTTGAAGAACCACAATGGAATAATCCCTTACATAAAGAACAAGCATCAAAATCTGAAAAAATATAGTACAAATAATAAAATTAGAATTTATTAAAATAATAAAAAATCAATTTTAAATATTTAATAATACCTAGAATAATTAATTTACAAATGTTATAATAATTTTAATTTGATAAATATTGTGTAATCATATTTAAATTTTTGGACAACTAATACAATAACTACATTTAGATTTATATAAAACAGAATTTTCATTAAAATAAAATGATCTACAAAAAGTTCTATTGATTCATGATCTATTGAATGATGAATATTAAAAATATAGTTTCTCATTGCATATATTTAATTTTTTATAAATAGTTTATTTTTTACACAAATATAGATTTTATAAAAAAAAATGTATGATTAAAAAAGTAAACAATACATTGCTTTAGTAATTGACTGACCAGTATTGAAATTAATCCACAATGGAATTCACCTGCAAATTAGAATTAACAGTCAAATAACTGAATTTGAAATGACAAGTATTTTTCCAAAAATTATATATACATAATTCAAAATTGTATTAATGTTATTGAAATTATATGAATCTTCCATGAAAATTATAAGACATAGGCAAAGGTTACTATAGCATAGGATATTAATTTATTTTTACATAATAATAAATTAAAATGAAAATATTAATTAAAAGAACAAGTGCAACTTAATTTTTGGTTTTAAAAACAAAATTCAACAACAAATCCAGCTGAAATAAAGATATATGAAATAATGACAAACTATTGCACATTACTATGTGCACTAACTTTGTAAATTTTCTTAAATAAAAACTTCAAAACTTCGTAATATATGGCAAAATTATGTTTTTTCTTTCTTTTTTTTAATCTATCAAAATTATTTAAGGGTAATATTTTCTTTCTTTCTTTACATGCAAGAAATAAATGCTGACTGAAATGACTGAATCATGCTTATTAGATAACAGTAAAAAGAAAAAAAATCTCAAATGAAATTAATTATCATTAAAAAAGGAACAGCATAAATTGATAGCTTGTTGTAGAATAATGATTTATTAAATAATTCTAACTTAAAGATAATAATTACAATTTTTAGAAAAATTAAATTATATAGGTCTTCACAATTCAAATTTTAATAATTTATTTTCACAACAATAAAGTCCTTAATTGAAACCTTAAAACATTTTCAAATGGTTAAAAATCTATTTTTAAATAATTATAGATCAACTTCCAGAACATAAAAATGTTAAGTTTAAATGCAAAATAATATGACTTTATATCCAATAATACATTTCTGAAAATCAAGATAAAGAAATATATAAAATTATTAAAAAATTATGCAGACAAAATATCTGGATTATTACAATTTCAAACTTTCTCTTTTTTTTAATCATGTAATTTAATAAAAGCAATATAGTTATAATTAGTTACAAGAAAAGATATTTGATTATGAGGAAAGTAACATTCTTGTGCAGAAGTTTATAACATAAAAAAAGACACTTCATCAAAAGCACATATTGTTTCACATATAAATTCAATTATGGCCTAAAATAATTCATAAATTAAATAATTTAATATTAACATATGCATTAAATTAAGATTGTATGAACATCATTGATTTAAAATTTTCATACAAAATCACAATTATCTTTGTGACAATCAAAATAAGCAAAACATTTAAAATATGTGAAATAACCTCATTGTAAAGAAAAATACCCAAAACTAAACTGGAATTAGTTTGCAACATAGCTGACTGTAAATTTAACAAGTTTTTGTTTTGAGCTTCAAATACACAGTTAACTTGCTCACATAATTATCACATGAGACAATTTTGTTTTTCATGGTCTAAATCAAATAAACATTTAAAGTTTTTTGCCTTTATTAATTCTTTTGGTGGTACATGCTAAACTATAAACTCATTTAAAATGGATTTTAATTAATTAAGTTGTATAAGTATAAAAATAAAAGTTTAAGTTGTATTTACCATTAAAACGACACATTCTAATGTTCATTTGAATTTAACTTTGTAAATGTGCAACATTAAGCGAAAAATACAAATATCAGTTAAAGATAAAAAAGTGGAGGTTATTTTTCTTTTAACATTTCTTTATTTTTAGCCTTGATTTATTGACGTTTTCTAACATTCAATATTTTAATAATTGATTTGAAAGTAAGATTCTGAAGATTAAAAGGTGGTAATTCAATAATAAATAGTAATAATAATATAATTCAATAATAAATAGTAATAATAATATAATTCAATAATAAATAGTAACAGTTAAAATAACAGTAATTCAATAATAATTTATGTGTAAAAAAAAAAAAAAAAAAAAAAAAAAAAAAAAAAACTGAAAGTTAAAAGAAAAAGGTAAGAGGGATATACACAAAGGAAAAATTCTAATTATTATTCAACTAGATGAAAAAAATTGTTTTTCAATGACTGTATGACATATCTTTCTTGATGAATAAATACTTACTTGGTCTTCCAAATTCATGGTAGAAATTTCTTGCCAGTGGGCACCAATATTTTTGATAAGTAGTATTTATCAAAGCAAACCTTTTCTATCCAAAAACCTTCAATACCTTTTCTTAACCATTAATAACCATGAAAACATTTAAAATCATTTGAGCCACGACCTAATATGCAGAAATTGAAGCTCTGTTTTACATAGGACTGTTTGATGTGATATGGTATTGCACTCCACATAAATATCTTTCTATACCTTTTTTACAATAAATTTCTATTAATATAATGCAAAAATTTAAAAATTTAGAAAATATAGACAACGTTTTTAGAAGTTTACATCATATTGACAAATTGTCATTTTTGATAGAGTATAAGCTTGTTTTAATAAACTGTGTTATGTATTTTATAATGTTTAATAAACTACAATCAATATCCTATGGAAACTGAACAAATTTTATTTAAGATAAAAACTATTATTCATGCTTTCAGGAACCAACATATGAGATACATATTATAATGGAAATAAATTATTTTGTTAAAGTGGAAAAATATTCACACTTAGAATTAATAGAATTTTTTTCCAAGTAAATCATTATTAAAAGTTTCCGATAGTTCAAGAATATAGATTTAAATGTGTTCCTTATGTATTCTTTACATAATTTATTCTACATTGGACATTATGATTTATGCTAAATATTAAAGATATAACATAAGAGATGGCATTATTAAATTAAAAATTATATTGAATTTTATCTAATTTTTTAGACTTTAATATATTTATTTGTAAGTTATTATGATATACAAACGTTAGACGTAAAGCTAAACTTTTCTGAAAAAAATATATTTATGATTTTAAAATATTATTGGGAAATTATGAGAAATTCCTTTATTTCAAGAATTTTACTTTACAAAAAATAAAATTTTTTACAAAATGAGAAATTTTTTTTACAAATTGAGAGATAAATTGTAATCTCAAGTCCATTTCGTATACATTGGATTATTCAAATTGTAAAGCCAAAACTCAGTTCTGCACATTTCTTTTTACTTTACTTCCCTCAGGAATGTAAAAGAAATAACTTAAAATTCAATGTATAAATTTAGCATGTTAAAAATAGTAAACAAATTAATATGCTGTTGTTAAGGCATTAATCCTTAATAACTGTTAAGGATTTCATTTTTATTCAATAATTTATGGATTCAACTCCTATTATTTGCACAAATACCTGTAGTAATTTAGTATCCATTTTAAACCATAAATTCCTGACAAATTAGTGCATAAAGGAACTGTAGAGCAACAAATCAACCAACCAATTATTGAATAATAAAAAAGTTCGTCAATATTTTTAAAAAAATAATTTCTTGATAATAAATTTAATTTTTACAAAACTAAAGACATTTTAATTTTACACATATTAAAATTGCAATGTTAATTGAAGCCAATGAAAGTGATATTTTCAGTATACCCTTTTACATTTCAGCAATAAAAATCTTTGCTAAGGCAAAATATTTGATAATATTATCATAAACATAAAACTTGCATTTAATTTAAATATAACACATATCATTTAAATATTACTGAAAATTTGGTTTAAAAATTTATCAGTCAATAAATTTTTGACCAATTTAATTTATAAAATATTTTAGCAATATATTCTATTAAATTTTTAGTTATTTTTATACATAAGTTTTTAAGTATAATAATAACTATAAAAACAAATTTTAAAAAACAAATAATAATAATAAATAACAAATAATTTTCTATACATAATAAATGTTTAACAAATCATTTCATAACAAAACTTCATAAATCATAACAGTATTTTACAGTAAATAAGATTTTAATCAATAAATGATTTTTTTTTTTTGACATTTCTTACAATACATGATATATATAATACACTAAACTATAATAAGCTTATTTTTTCATTGCATTTGAATATAATGCTTTACATGAGTTTTTTCATGATATCTTAAATGATGACGAGTTATAAAACCTTTGCCACATTCTGAGCAATGGAATGGTCTTTCACCAGTATGTCTCATTCTATGTCTGGTTAAATGAGATCGGATCTTCGTAAAATAATTACACATATCACAAGAGAACAATGAAACAACTGAAGTTATTTTTAAAAAGTTTTGATCATTTTCATGGCAAACAAAGCCTGAAAAAAAGCACTGTGTGAAATTTCAAATATATTTATATCAACTTTGATTAAGATTGAAATTATTGGCAGTAAATTGATAATAATATTGAAAAAAAAAAATACACTTTTAATAAAAATTCTAGTATCAATATAGTTTCTAAAACATAAACTATAAGCAATTATAAATCAATTACCAATATTTTAAAGTCTGTAAGATAGAAAAAAATAAATTGTAAAACACTCAGGCTTATGTGCATTTAAAAGAAAATACTAGAATGTATAAATAAATTAGTTAACGTAATATTATCCCAATTATTGATATGATATATAGTTAATTATGATGATAAAATTTACATAATATGTTAAGTTTTTCTTTTTTATTTCTATTGGCAGATTAGAAGACAAATGTAATCAAAAAACATTAAAAGTAGATCAAAGGACAAAAACTCAGGTAACAAAATTGAAACTAGAGTAAGTACATAAATCATTATATGAAAAAATAATTTCATAGAAAATTTACATTATGAAATAAATAAAATCAAAGTAATACCAATATTCAAAAATAATTATTTGAATTAGCATATTTTTCAATGCAATCATAAAATGACAAAGAAAAAACATTATGAATTTGTGATTTAGATAACTATATAAAAATTTGGGATAAAACTTTTTGAAAGGATTCTTGAAGTCAAAAAACTGAATTAATAATAAAAAAGTAATCTAAATGTTTCATAGAGAAACTTCAATAGTTTTAAAGGAAGCCTCTTTTTTACGATTTCATCTAGTCAACAGAAAACAATTTTCAAAATACATAAAGTGATAAATCATGCCATTTTATATTATTGAAAATGGTATGACTCATAATTACTCCTTTCCTTGCCTATCTAAGACATCTTTTCCATTTACCATTTTTTTAAAGTAATTCTTAATAAGAGCAAAATATCTCAACATAAAATGAATAAATTAAAAATCATACACACAGACAAATAATAAATTTTATAATCTATACTTCATTAGCTTAATATTAACACAGAGTTTTATCAATGTATTTACATAGATAAATATATAGAATAAATTTAATTTTTTCTATATACAATACACATTAAATACTATGTATAAAAATTATCAGTATCATGTTTCTTTATAAAAACCGATTTTGTTTAATATCATGTCATAAAAATTTTGCAATGAGTAATTTTACTCTCTCAATACAAGCTTATATGAATATATATATACACTTAAATGGTGAGCAAATGACTACAAATTATCACTTTTTTACACAATTCAAAAGAAATTATACATTTCACAAGATATTTTTCCTATTTTGATTCTTGCGAAAAAATTATTGAGCAAGATCAATCTTGGAAACACACCAAACAATAATATCAAACATGCATAATATACAAGCAAAATATTAGTAAAAGAAATATAAAAAATAATATTAATTAAAGAATATATTATAAGGTTCAATTATTTGTAATGCAAAATAAATTCACCAACATTTTTATTAGAAAAACAAATTACATTAAATAATTTCTAAATAATAAGGCAAAAATAATAATAATTAACATATATTCTTCTAATTATAAATAGAACTCAAAGAAGTTTTCTTCCAAGAAGTAACTAACATTGGTTAAAAACAGGTTAACGTTGTTGAAAAATACACTTCATTTATTATCCAAAATGACTTTTATATACTTTCAATTAAAATATACATATGTATTAAGTTACAACCCACAAAGAATCACTTTTAGTACGAAATAAAAAAATATCCACAATTATGATACAAAATTCATATAAAATAACATCCCTCAAATGTAATAGTAATCTGTCCTTAAGTATGAACTTCATTTATAAAAAAAATCTAGACAGAAAATTCAATTATCATTTGTATCCACAATAGTACCTGGATAGGATTTGACAAGCACATATTAATAACGAGGAATATTTTGTGTTTTCTTAAATTACTAATTTTTAAAATAAATATACTTCAAGATGTTCAGAATCTGATAATCTATCTTATTACCAATAACGTTAAGACTTGTTACTTTTACCTTTATAAGGATCTGCATTCTTGCCCTTTTCAGTTTTTAAAAAATTAATGTTTCAAAGTTATCATTTTTATGGGGATTAATAATTATTCCATAAAATTTAATATTGTTTTAAAGATAACTTCAAAAGTAACTAATAGTATAATGCCTCAAAAATGATGTTTAAAAAATACCACATAAAGGATAGAATTTTTTACATGTGTTATAAAAGATAAATATCCTCTATTAATTAAAAAGATATATATTAATTTAAGATTCCTATTTATGATTTAATTTTGATCATAAGGCACTGATTAATTTACAGTACCTCTTAAGATTATATTACTTTGTCACAATTTATTAAATTATTAACAATTTTAAAAAGCATCATTTGACCTAAAATATAAAAATGAGACAAAAACTATTTTAAGGTTTATAATATTTTAAACAATCAATTTCTAATTTATTATATTAAAATACAAAAAATCTAACTTTCATTAAATTTATGCTATGTATGTACATCACTCAAGTACAATATACGAAAAATATTTTATGTTCAATGAAATTTGTGTACCAATGAAACAATAAAATAGCAACATTTTAAGTGCCAAAACTGGTAAATAAAAATATAATGGCAAAATGTAATGAAATTTCCAATAAGTTTCTCTATATCGTTAAGTCTCAATATCAGTAAGTTAATCATTTAATAATCAGTAAGTTAGCACTTAATAAAAATGTTTTCTTATTATTTTCAATCAAGAAAAAGTAATTAGCATAACAGAAAAATAGTAATATTACAGAGATCATTCTAAATCTGGGGGGGAGGGGAAGAAGAAGAGAGAGAGAGTGTTGAAGTTATTGGTTTAGGGGATTCTTCTTACAATTTGTTCCCATAAATGTTTACATAAAATTAAGAAATTTAAATGTTAGCACAAAAAAATATTTTAAAATATAAAAGTAAGTATTGATAACTTTGTGAAATATCATTATATTAAAATGCTTTAAATAATCATACCAAGTTGAAAACATCAAAAGTTAACCATTATGCATCTTATATAAATTCAAGATTTATGTACAACTTAACAAGCTTCTTATCTCAATTTTAAAGAGCAGTTTTTCTTTTTTAAATGAAGAACATAAGATGGGTAACATTTTTGATGGCAAGCATTACTACTTTTATGATCCATGAAAAAAAAAAATAAATAAATAAAAACACTATGTAAAAAACTTAAGGACAAGGTCATTATAAATTTTATGAGATTTCAAAGAATTTATAAGATGAAAAATCATTATGTAGTTAATTCTTCATTCAATAAATTTTGTTTATACTTTTCTCAGTTAAAATGACTTATTGAAAAGTTAATACTCTTTGAATAAGAAAGTTTCAAATTTAACTGTAAGTATCCTTGAAAAGAGTAAGTAGATATTAATTTATTTTCTGCATGAAAAATTGTCAGGGAAGCTGTTTGGAAAAGTTTTGAGTTTCATCACAATAATATGGCTTGTTATCTATAACATCTTCTTAAGTGGACATATATAATAAATGTTTAAATGTCTTCAGCTGATAAACAAGCTGTTACAAGGTACCAGAATAAATTCCTCATCTACTATGATAATTATTTAGCTAGATGACCTAAAATAATTTTCCTGATAAACAAAATTGAGAAAAAAAAAATACTATTGACAGAAAATGACTTATAATTTTATGATTACTTTTTGAACACAGCAGAGCAGCCCACCCCAAAATTTTTTGGAAACGAGTTTTGGAATACTTACCTATCACCGAATATCTAGCAATTTGTAACCATGGTCAGGTAACAAAGTCAGACCTGTAAGCTGGCAGCTCCCTCTCTACATCCACACCATACTAACAGGACTTTGGATGTCATAATTAATATAGACTTCTTATCAATCCAGGAGCTCTTGCAACCCAGTATGGAAGAATGTGATCACCCAATTACTCAAAATGGCAAATGGATAGGTTGGTTATGGTGTTATTCTTACCATCAAAAGGTAGTGAGTTCGAATCCTTGCATAACCAAAGATGAGGATAGGAGGTTTTATTAGATCAGAAGCTAGAATTCAATGAGGAACTGCTACAAACATGCATGAATAAGAAACATCAGAACACTGACCCTTCACATCTATTGTAAACTTCAAATTAAATAAACAAAACATTAATTTTAGAAATGAAAAAATATTTTAATAAGAAGAAATTCCAAAAAATACATCTTAAGAATGATATTTTGAGATTGGCCTCTTGAATTCTGAAAGAATATGAATGCGCCTTATTAATTTTCTATCAATGAGGAGTATTTTTGGAGACCAATAGAAGAAAATAACAAAATCAAATATTACAATTTTATTAATTAATTGTAAATTATTTAAATAAAATTTAAAATAATTTACAACAAATCTTTTGTTACTAACTTAATTATATGTAATTCAGCAATCATTCTTATTAATCTCAGAAAAGGTAAGCATACAGAATTATGGTAACAGCTAATTTTATGATTTATAATATAGCTCAGAATATCAACATAAACTGTTCATAAATTTTAAATAAAATTCAGAAGAATCTCACTTTTCATAAAGAGTTCATTGTTTTTATAATGTATTTTAAGAGAAATAAACACATTCAAATTTATTGGAAAGAATATAATAATAATTTTTATAATAGAAGACAGTTAACATTTCTAAAGCTTTTAAAAGATTTCTTTTTCAAATGAATTTTTAAACAATGGACTGCTTCCAAGCACAGTGGTATTGCATTAATTTAATTAAAATATAATTGAAATTTAAATATTTTTAAATACAGTAAGAATAATTATTTTTTCCTATGCATATATATTATTCATATAAAATTAAGAATATTATCAAAATTAGACTACTTGGCTTGATTATGGAAGCTAATGTTTTCATGATCAAAAGAAACAGTTCTATACCTGAAACCAAGATCCATTGGATTCACTAATAGTGACTGGGGCACATAAAATAAGTTATGGCAGTAATACTTTTCTGTATATGTGGTATGGAAAGAACAAAGTCCAGTCAAATGTCATTTGACTGTGGTTTAAAATTACAAGGCAATTAGCTGTTTAGCAGCTTTTCAATCTTTAATCAGCAGCAACAGGCCACCAGAGATGTATTATAAACAAATAAATTATATTAATATTATATAAATATGATTAACTATTTGGTAATAAGAAAAATAACTTTTATGAAATTAATTTGAAGCATATTTAACCTGTTTTAAGAATTTTGAATAATAGCTTAACTTTAATATAAGAACTAAAGTAATTCTAAAAAAAAAAAAAAAAAAAAAAAAATGAGAAACTACATGCCCTAACACTTGGTTACTGCAGCATAAAATTTCAGGATTAGTTAAAAATATTAAGTTATCAGTATTTCTAGAAGTTAAAAATATTGCATGCCAGCCGAATGAATATTGATCGTGAAACAATCATGTACAGTTACAAGAGTATGTTATTATCAGATTTTTACTTGCTTCCTTTATTTTTTTTTCATACTTTCATAAAATATATAACTTGGCATAACTTATTCGATACTGTATATTTCTTGGTGCATCATCAGCAGGTAATAGCATTGTTACAAAAGGGAATTTTGCAGTGTCTCATAGAAATAAAAACATTAACAACGCAAAATA
>JAPDSC010110952.1:89144-102341 GCA_026290005.1 Latrodectus geometricus | reverse complement strand
GGTCGAAAAAAATATCTATTAAACAGTTCATGGATAAAAAGAAATTTTCATGAGACATAATTTAGAAATCTACACTTCTGCTTTAGAAAATAGTCCGCGCTGAAAATTAATCTACGTTTTTTTTTCATAAATATTCAAATATTTCGTATAGTTTAAGAAAACAAAATCGGAACATGAAATCAAAACTTTTCATACGATGTTTATGTTTTCAGTTCGTTTTAGTAACTTCAGAAGTTTTCCACAGTGCTGATTATCATGCTGGTACTAACATACATAATTCAATAACATCCAAATTGTGGAAGAAAAAAAAAAAAAAAAGAATTTCAATTAATTTTCCTACTATATAAATTCACGTATTTCAACATATAAAAGCATATTATCTTATCAAATGTAAAAAAAATAATTCATCTGAAAAATGGTCTTTTAAACGATTTTAAGACGGCAAAGTCTATCTTAATTCACACAACTATTCAGAAGGGATACAATAAAACGAACTTAACTTCAAGATTCAGATTTTAATGCCTTCTAAAAGCAGAAATAACATTAATATGTTCAAGTAGTGACATGAAAAGGAAATTTTGTTTGACGTGACCGGAAATAGTTTTACCGCCTATCTGGTTTATTTTGTTGCGACAGAGAAAGGATAATGGCCTATCGAGATTATGGATTATCTTTCAAGGAAATTGGTAGTATGTGATCGTTGGATGATGGAGGGTACGACGGACCGACGTGATCGATTGCATCAACCTCAGTGCATCACTTCACGTGATGACAGGCAAATTGTGCGCATGGCAGTGACGGATCGCTCAGTAACATCACGAACCATAATACAATACATTCTTCTGTAATGCATCATCCAGTGTCTGCGCATATTATTTGACGCCATTTACAGCAGTGTGGTCGGTCTGCAAGACGTCCATTGTTTCGTCTACCCTTGACGCAGAACTACAGACGTCTCCGCTGCCAATGTTGCGATGAAAGAAGGATGTACCCGAAAGAATGAAGTGAAATTGTCTTTACTGACGAGTCACGCATCTGTCTGCAAAACCGCGTTGATCGCATTCGAGTCTAGAGACACCGTGAAGAGAGGAAGATGAACAACTGCGTTATGCACCACCACACTGGTTCCACACAGGGTATTATGGTATGGGATGGTATTTGGATATCGCTCTTGCAGTGTATCTTGTACGCATTGCCGGTACTTCAAACAACCAGGGTAACATCTCCAAGGTGTTGAAGCCAGTTGTCCTTCCTTACCTTCAGGGCTTGTCCACGGCCATATTTCAACAGGATAATGCACGACCACATGCGGCATGCATTGTCCAAGGGTTCTTCGGCAATCACCAGATTGAATTGTTTCCCTGGCAGGCTCGCTCTCCGGGTCTTTCGCCAATAGAAAATATGTGGTTCATGGTTGCTCAACGAATGACCCATATCATATTCCCAGCGGCCACACCAGATCAACTTTGGCAACGTTTGGAAGCTACTTGGGCTTCAGTACCCCAAGAACATATCCAAAGTCTCTGAATCAATGCCTATGCGTATGGCAGCGGTGATCTCCAACAATGGCTGTAACTCAGGCTACAGATTTATGCAGGAACCACACTTCACAGAAGTCCATAAGTTTAATCATTTGATACTTGGTTAATATGTTAGCTACAAAATAAATTTTATTGTGATATCTCTTGCCTTTATTGGTGTTGCAGTTTGGGTGGCCAGCAATCTAATAAAGAATAATAAATTTATGAAACGTATCTCCAGTACTCAAACTGTTGCTAATTTTAGTATTGCTATAGAAATTTAATTTTGATTCATAAATTACTCTGAAATATTCGAAATAACTATAAAAAATCTGTAACATCATTTATCAGTAAATTTTAATTATTAATTCTACTGTGAAAATTGGAATGGTTGACATTGGAATGGTTGATTTACGTTTTCACCAGCGTAAAATAATTTCGAAATTGCACGAAATGTTTCTGATACAACATATGAATGTCAGTATTTTGTTCCTAAAAATATATTAATAAAATTTATTTTAAAAATTTAGGATTTCTTAAAGGCATGATTCATTATAATTTGGCATTTGTCTAATCATAACATTAGAAAGTATTTTATTTAATATTTTCTACCTGAAAGACTAAAGTTTTTTTGTGTTAATTTCAAAATAAATAAACGCTGGCTCTACACCTTATGGAGCTCCTATAACAATAATCTAGAACCTTAATATTCAACATATATGACAACAATCACTTTGTCAAAATGCTTAGAAATAAATTTCTTAGTAATCTATGAAACATTTATGTTGGGCATTAATTAGTGACCATTTCCAAAATTATACTATAATTGTTCAAAAACCTTTCTGATAGAATTATTATCGAATTTTTTTTTTAGCTTCTCATTTCAATGCTTAGTTTTGATAAGAAACTTTGATGAACAGTTATAATATGTGCTCAAGATAAATTCCAATGCTTAATTTATATAATTAACAATTGAAGTTATATCCAAGAAACAAGTTTAATATTTTGATTACAACAATATAAATGAAAAATCATCACTGCACATTTTTTTCTTGAAAATTTTTTTAAATTGAAATACTTTTTTGAATTAGAAATAAACTTGGATTAGTTTTTAGTTATTATGTAATTATACACGAAAAAGTAATTTCATTCTAATAATATTTGTTAAATTAATAAGAGCTGTTTAAGTCTTGACGGCAAATTATGTTGAAGAGGAAGGAAATTAAAGACAGATGGATGTTAGAAATGTATTGTGTAAATTGTAAAAACATGTATTACGTTAAATAAAAATTTTAGAATAAATTGTTCTGTCTACATTATGAATAGTGACCGCCAGTAATGTGTTTCATTTTAATATTGCTTTGATTAGCATAGAATCTCAATCCTTTCGTCAGTTTCGAATCTTTAGGTAAACTTTAAAATGGATTCCCAGAGCATAAAAGAAATTTCATGCTCTGTTAACCGAATGATAGCATGCTCTCAATCATAAAAGCTAGCTGCTAAAAAGTTAGTTGTTGTATTTCCAAATACACTCGTGTCGATAAATTAAGGATAATGCAAGTTCAGGGAAAGAAAGAGACAGAAGCAAAACACGTGTGACTTATTTGTAAAGTCTATTTATTAAACAAAAGGTAAAAAGCAAAAACGATGCTATATGTTTGACATCATTAATAAAAATTACGATTTTTACTCCCTGGAGCAAATTTTTTTTAAAAAAAGAACATATTTACAAAAACCAATATAACATAGTTAATATGATGGTTAATACATTGTATGCCCCTCCCAGACGATGTAATGCAGGCCGAACAACGTCTAGGTATGCGGAGTATCAAATTATCGATCTGATCTTGGGGAATATTACATCATTTATCAAGCAATGCTCTCCGAAGTTCCGGTAGACATGTGAGAGGGCGTTGATGGGCTGCAATTCGTCTGCCAAGCATGTACCACACATTGGATTCAAGTCCAGTGATTATGCTGGCCAGTTCATACGGATATCCTCTGATTGAAGGCATTCATCTACAATGTTTGCAAGGTGAGGATGGGTGTTGTAATCCATAAACAGAAATTTCTGCATCCATGGCTCCCCGAAACAAACGTATATAGTTGCACATTGTTCGAGAATGACATCCCGATAGAAGTGAACTATCATGGTTACATTCTGAACACGCAGGTTAGCTCTGGAACCCAGAATAATTACTCCCCAAACGAGCAATCCTGCACCATCGTAACGGTGTTGTTCAATGGTGTTCTCTTGGTGGTAACGGGTATCTGGCTCTCACCATATGAATGTCCGGTGGGAATCAGACTGAAAGCTGAACCTGGACTCGTCGGAAAACATCACACAAGACCACTTATGAGGTGTCCACAATGTACGCTCTCTACTCCAGGCTAACCATAGCCTACAGAGAGTTGCGGTAAGTGGAACACATCTGTCAGGCCTTCGAGCATATAAACCAATGTGCTCTAGTCAGTACACGGTCTGCCTTGAAACTGTTGTACCAATAGCTGAAGAGACATGTCTAATGCTGTGTTCCGTCTGTTTCTTTTGGCAGTAACTGATAAATACTGGTCCTCATTCAGTGTTGTAACTCGAGAGCGACTTGTGTTGTAACGTCTACTCACATTACCATCATCTTGGAACCGTTGTCAAAACCAGGAGATGATACTCTTGGCGATTCAAGTTCCTCGGATACTTCCAGCCGGGTATGTCCACATTCCAGGCAGACGATAACTATACCACGTAAAAATCATCCAAATGCTTCCTTTGTGCCAAACTATGTGGCTATTGCACTGAAAGGCTTTTAAAGCGCTTGTGAGCAATTTTATTTCTTTGCAACCATTCCTTATGTACCCCTCTCTTACATTCTCGTCATTGTGACGTAGTATCGGCGCCATCTGGTGGTTTCTTGAAATTTGCATATTATTCTTAAAGATGTGTGTGATAATTCTACATATAAAATTTTTATTTTAGGGTTCAATTTCTGTGTGATTCTGAATTATTCTTAATTTATGGACATGAGTGTATTTAGCAAATCGAGCAAAATATTTTCTTTTCTTTTGCTGATAACACTAGCCTTGCTTCACATTTTTTCTTCATTTTTTTTAAATTAAAATTATTATTAGCTAAAAGGCGTTGGCATCTCCTGTATTTTTTCAGTTTATTTATTTTTATTATTATTAGATCTATATTTTGTGGAGGTGGCTTTCTAAGAAAATGATTGATTATATCACCAGGAATATTGTACCATTTAGCCGAATAATCTATTGGCACTTTTTGTTAAATGTCCCTTTTAGGTGGTAAAATATTCTTGTTCTAAGTGTGCTTTATCATCGGGAATCGGATCATCAATTCCCTTTTCTTCTTTAATGTTACTTGCAGGTTATTTATCTATAGCAGAACTGGAGCATTTTTTAGGTTTGTTCATCATCAGCAGTTGGATCATTGATTCATATTTCTTGTAGGATTGACGCATATTCCTATTCTTCTTGGTCATGGTAAGGGATTTTTTTTTCTGACAATTTGCAGATTGGATATTTCCTTTGTTGGCTCCCAGACATGTAAGACCACTCCACTTATTTTATATTGTAGTTTTAATACAGTATAAAGAAATTAATAAAAAAAATCGCAATAAATAATTCAATAATAATAAAACTACTCGCAAGAGAATTAACAAGTGAACAGCAAACAATTAAGCTACCTGATGCTGTCATTAATAAGTGTTATCATTCAATTTTCGGGATGGGATAAAAATAGTATTTCTCAGTTTTGTAAATGAAATTAATTAACAAAAGAATGTTTGCCATTTTGTGAGAATTTTGAGAAAATAAAACTTTTGATTATTGGGATTTTTTAGTGTTGCGAAAACCAACAAAATCCACTGAACTTGAGGCAACTGAATTTTTTGCTGTTGCTATTAAGATGACCGAATTAACAATCACACCATCACAGTTTGTAAACTTTTCACAAATTTTGGAAATGCAATTTTACGGTTGTTAACTGTAACTGCGAAAAATTCATATTCATTCAGAGCAGAACTCAGTTAAATTTTCGCATTTACTATAACTTAATTAAACCGATCAGAAGAGAAACTTATAATTTGTAAAAATACAGGGTTTTCATTGCCCAAATTTGTCCCTCATAATTGCAAACATTTTGCTGAATTCCTCCATAGATAGCCATGGATTTAGGTTAGGTTATGCTATGGTGGTCCTTTTTTGGATCTCTATGCTAACATGCTTGTAGCTCACATTGAAGAGGGTAACAGGAGAGAATTTTTTTTATAATTAAACACATATGCCCTAAGTACCCGTTTATAGGGTAGGCAACCATTCATACAAGGAAAAGACAAAGACAGGAAAGAGTGAAAGAGAAAGTACATCCATGCACCAACCGGAATTTGAGCTCAGGACCTCCCTATCTGCAGTTAGGTTCAATGACTACTTGACAATGTGGTCACCACATGGATTTACGAAGTATAGATTTTTTGAGTTTATATGATAGATTAATGAGAAAAAATCAAAATAAAACTGACGGATTTTACACTGATATTTTGTTTAAAAAAATTCATTAAAAAGGGAAACTTAAAATAAACGTTCAATTCATTTTGGGACCTCTTTGATATATGGACCCCAGGGCAACTGCTCCATATATCCTTGCCCTAGTCAGGCTTTGACTAATAATCAAACTCTCCGTAATTCTGAGCTTTGCTTAAAGAAATGAGGTTAACTTTCAGTTGATATCCTTCTTACCACATTACTCCTTTAGCAATGCAAATGCACTACTGGCCATTAAAATTGTTACACCAGGAAGAAATGCAGATAACAAAATGATATTCATTGGACAAATATATTATACTAGAAATAACAAGGGATTAAATTTTACAAAAATTTGGCAGGATAGATCCCGAGAAATCAGTACCCAGAACAACCACCTCTGGCAGTAACAGCAGTTATACGCCTGGGCATTGAGTCAAACAGAGATTGGATTGCACGTACAGGTACAGATGCCCATGCAGCTTCAACACGATGCCACAGTTCATCAACCGTAGTGACTGGCGTTTGATGACGAGCCAGTCGCTTGGTAACCATTGACCAGACGTTTTCTATTGGTGAAAGATCTGGAGAACGTGCTGGCCAGGGCAACAGCCGAACATGTTCCGTATCAAGGAAGATCCGTACAATACCGGCAACATGCGGTCGGGCATTATCCTACTGAAACGTAGGGTTTCGCAGGGCTCGAATAAAGGGTAGAGCCAAGGGTCGTAACACATCAGAAATGTAACGTGTACTGTTCAAAGCACCGTCAATCCTAACAAGAGGCGACCGAGACGTGTTTCCAATGGCACCCTATACCATCACGCCAGGTGATGGGCCAGTATGACGATGACGAATGCACGCTGAAAGTGTACGTTCACCACGATGCCGCCAAACACGGATTCGACCATCATGATGCTGTACACAGAACCTGGATTCATCTGAAAAGATGATGTCTCGCCATTCGTGCGCCCAGGTTCGTCGTTGATCACACCATTGAAGGCGCTCTTGTCTATGACGCAGCGTCAAGGGAAGCCGCAGCCATGGTCTACGAGCTGAGAGTCCATGCTGCTGCAAACGTCTTCGAATTGTTCGTGCGGACACTTGTTGTCTTCCAAACGACCCCGTTTCTTGACTCACGGCTCGCGACGCGGTTGCACGATTCTTTACGGCCATGCGGATAATATGCCTGTCTTCTCGGCTGCTAGTGATAGGTGGCCGTTGAGATACCGCATGGCGTTCCGTATTACCGTCCTGAGCCCATCGATTAAATATTCTGCTATCAGTCATTGGATCTCGACCGACGGGAGCAGCAATACTGCGATAAGATAAACCGCAATCCCGGTACGCTACAATTCGACCTTTATCAAAGTCAGAAACGTGCTGGTACGCATTTCTCCTTCTTACACGAGGCATCACAACAACTTTTTACCAGGCAACAACGTTCAAATGCAATTTGTGTATGAGGAACCAGCTGAAAAATTTCCTCATTTAAACTCAATGTAGGTGTCGCTACTGGCGCCTGCTTTGTCTGAATGCGCTGAAAAGCTAATCTTTTACATATCACAGCACCGTCTTCCTTTCGTATAAATTTCACGTCTGTAGCATGTCGCCTTCTTGGTGTAGCAATTTAATGGCCAGTAGTGTATTTAAACTGCATGTACGCATTCAGACAGTGAAATCTATAATGTAGTCACAATATTAAATGAGATGTATCATTTTACTAATAATTTTTTACGGTTCGAAAATACCGTTAATAGAAAATATGCTTGTGTTATTTTCCTTCATGCTTAAAAGTGCAAGTTAGCACTTTAGTTTGGCGTTATTTGTAATTCATTATTACGAACTAACAAATATCTAACACTTCCTAAGAACTCTTCGTTGTTTTTGTTTTTAAATTTTAAATTTTTGATTAAGCTTTAATATCTTAAGAATAAACAAATCATCACTTTTGATTTCATTCATTGTTATTTTTTATACTTATTTTCAGAAGATTCTAATGTTCCAAGATTTCCAAAAATGAAATTCTATTTTGAAAAAATTGATAAAAGAAACGGGAAAGATATTATTACAGGAGTAGTAAAGTAGAAGTCGACAAACTAACAAAATCACTATTTTATTTAACAAAGAAGAATCCTTTAGTTCTGACTTTGTTTTCGATTTCGGGAAAAATTTAGGTTTTATCCATTTTTTAATTCCTTTCCATTGTCAATACTTCTGTCATAATGTTTTTTCCAATCACTTGTTTAAATTACATTTTCGTATTTTGCATCATTTCAGAATCAAAAATGAGCAGAATCGGTAGTCGAATAGTTGTCATTTTCCAGCAACCTGCTTGCTTATCTATTCAATTTTAAATTATATAACTCAGTCAAACTTATTTTTGCGCACAAAAATTAACCACAGAGAAAAATCAAATATAGCTCTAGAAAAAGGCAAAAATTGTATTTTTTACAGGATTGTATTAAATTTGGTTCTAAGTGGGTAATTTTATTTTAAAAAACGTTCTGTCCGTTCCAATAAAAATAATGCAAATTATGTCATATAATGCTGAAAAATGCTCACCATGGTGATTTAGTCATAGTATTGTAATCTTTATAAGAAAGCTGAATTTCGCTTTCAGTCATTGTTAGACATTTAGAAATGGATGTTGAGCTTCTACTTTCTTTATGTACAATTGTGAAGACGATTAATTGTTTGTTTACCATTTTTCTTCATTTGCAAATGCTATCTATAAAAAGTTCTTATGGAAAACAATAATACTCAGTATTTGTTAGAACTTTCTAAAAATGTTTCAGATTTTCACCATCGTGACAGGCATAGCCGTGCAAGTTAACTGTATCTTAAGGCTAACGGACTTGGAATATTCGCACATCATAAAAAAAACTCGTAATTTTGAAAGGAGACAAAGTCACACATAAGCTAACACCTTCCTTTTCCCATCCCCATTACACCCGTGGAAGGACACATCAACGTGGATTCGTTCCAAATCCACGGAACTCCAGCAACCTAGTGAGGGAGAATGTGGTCATCCTACCAAACACTGCTCGTGGCAAATGCTTCACTCAGCTGATTTTAACGGGAAGTGGCGTGAAGCTACTGAGCCACCGAAGTTCTACTATTGAATACGGTTTACTATTTGTGGAAATTAATGCCTGGAACATAAGCCAACAGATTTTCAGATGGCTAATATAAAACTGTTAGGTTGTGCCAACACGGTGGCAAATAATCTCTCCCTAATTTCCTTTTCATTGTTCTCTTTCTCTTAAACAACAAGTCAATAGTATTTACATGATCTATAATTCTATTTTGGTGGCCAAAGTAATGATGATATCATCCGATAATGTAATTCAAAATGTCTCTTTATTTCATAATAACATTTATAAATCATATTCCCTATTGTTAATTTTAGCAATGTAAGATCACCATGGGAAAAGTAAAAAGTCTAATAAAATTGAATCATTAATGTTGTTTGATGCTAGCAAATAATTTGATACGAGCTCACAGATCGATAAATTATTTTAAAGGAATATTCGCACTGTGTTAGATACTAATGACAATGGTGTAAAAACCTTTTATATTTATTTAAAATTACGTTTTTATTTACATATATACATATTTTATCAGAATTGGCCATACATTTTAATTTCATTGCTATAAATCATACTAAAATATAATTTGAACATATATGGGAGTTAATTAGAATATAAACTGGTGTACGAAACTTAAGCAACAGGTGGTTTTTCTGCCATAACTGAGCAAGAAATTATCTGAGCGATATGAAATTCAGACATGAGACACATTATTTTGTACTTAAAGGATGACGAAAGCATAGTTCCACAAACATGAATACAATGCATACAGTATGGAATCAAACAAAAATAGGCTTTATTGAATTCACAGTATTCTTGCACAAGATCATCTGTCCAAGAGGAACAATAATAAACAGATGTTGTTTAGTTGAGATATGCCGTCCCCTTACTGTAATGGTTGCTTCGCACCGTCTCCCCATACTCAGCACTAGATTGTCCAGCAGTTTTTGTGGTAAGAGTGCCCATTCCTCAATCAGCATCTGTTTTAGTTGCTGCATGCTCCCCGGGGGATGCAATCGTGCCACAATGCGTCTCCCCAAAGCATCCTACATATGTTCTATGGGATTTAAATCAGGGAAGTACGCTGGCCAATCCTGTAGGCGAAAAAATATCAGAAATCAGTCAGCAAGCTCCATTGCTCAGCAACGGGGTGTCAAGTGTCGTGGTTTACTGAGGCCAGACGCCTTCACTTGCCTATTCGCCCGCCGACCCGAACGCTGCATTCCCAATGCTAATTGACTTGGAGAGAGGTTGGGACACGGTTTCATACCAGTAACATAACGGAAAGAGACCATTATGATAGTCCTTGAGTTCTCGTCGGGAGAGGCATAATGCTAAATGAGCGGACTGATCTCCACGTTTTCGACAGAGGCTTTGTAGCCGGAGATTGCTATTGTCAAGAGGTAATCCTTCCCCATGTGTTTCTGTTCCGAGATGCCATTGGAGCAGATTTCATTTTTATGGATGACAATGCACGGCTACATCAGACTCATGCTGTTCAGCAGCTACTGGAAAGTGAAGACATCACCCGAATGGATTGGCTAGCGTACTCCTCTGATTTAAATCCCATAGAACATGTGTGGGATGCTTTGGGGAGACGCATTGCGGCACGATTGCATAACGCGGGGAACACGCAGCAACTAAAACAGATTCTGATTGAGGAATTGGGCACTCTTACCTCAAGAACTGCTGGACAATCTAGTGCTGAGTATATGAAGACGGTGAGAGGCAACCATTGTAGTAAGGGGAGGGTATGTCCCATACTGAGGAACACCTGTTTATTATTGTTCCTCTTGGACAGATGATCTTGTGCAGAGACATGAGTGATCTTGTGCAGAGATCTTGTGAGTTCAATAAAGCCTAATATTGTTTGATTACATACTGTATGCATTATATTCATGTTTGGGCAACTATGCTTTCGTCGTTCCTTAAGTACAAAATGATGTGTCTCATGTCTGAATTTCATGTCCCTCAGATGATTTCTCCCAGAGTTATGGCAGAAAAACCTCCTATTACTTTAGTTTTGCACACCAGTGTATTTTGATGTGATATTGAAAAAGATTTTATTATATTTGTGGGAATTATGAACATCATACTAAGTTAATCCTATTTTTTCCCTACAAGAATATCATACACAATCCCAAATAATAAAACAATGATAATTAATAATGAAAAAAATTAACTTTGCTATCAAGGAGTAATGTTTCTAAAGACAACCAACAATCATTTTACTTAAATAATTTAATCTTAGAGATCTTAGATCTTAATCTTAGAGAATAGCCTAACAACTCTAGACTCCTTAAATCCACTAGTGTATTGCTTTCTGGGTAGACGTTATCGAAAGCAACTATTCTGAAAAGCACACATTTAGAAAGCCGAAAGGTGGGTATTCAATTCTTGTTCCTCAACTGTTATTGTAACAAAAGCCAGTAGTTTAAAGCTCCACTGTCATTTCTTTGCACACGAGGGCTAATTAGACTAACTCTTATTTTAAAGTGTATTCCGAGAGGATACACACACACACACACACACACACACACACACACACACACACACACATGCCCAGGATGGGATAAGAACTCACGAATTGTTGAATCGAAAGCAATAACGCAAACATTTCGGCTGCCAGCTAGTATCAGTTTCAAATCTGAAGAATGTAGTCCTAACATCAAGCCACAAAAAGCTCCTCAAATTCTATGTTTATAAAAAAACTAATGGATTTATTTTAATTTAAATGCTTTTGCTATTTCCTAACGTTGTTATTGGTTAAGATAAAATCTGGGACTCTTTACCGAAAAAAGTACAGTTTTATTATTAGACAATATTACTACTAGACCGAAATCTTGACCTAAATATGCAGTTTTACAACTTGGCTGAAATATCTTGAGAGGAATTTCTTGTGAAATTCATTGCGTTTTATCTTCTAGAAATACAAAATTTTTCATAAACTTCGAGAGGGTATTCATATATACCAAGAGAGGAAAACTAGCAAGAACACTCATCCCGACAGATGGACATGCAAAAATCGGTAATATCCAGTTTTCTATTTTTTAGTAGTGTGTGTGTGCTACTGTTGAATCTGAAAACTCTCATTTTAAAGAGACTAAAAATTATTCTATTTTTATTGAAAAATAGCCTAGATATTATTATTTTTACAAATATTTGACACCTCCTTGTTGACATTCTAACAGCTGAAAACTTTTCTGGGTTTTTGAACTTCCTTCTGGCGGACTTTTCATAAAAAATGAACCATTATCACTTGTCATAAAGGAGGAAACTCAGAAAAAATTTCATGAAATTTTTGTCAATAGATGTGCATGCAGAAACCAAAAATCTCCATTGTTAAATATAGGCTGAACTTGAACACGCAACTTTCGAAGAGTGAGTTCTTATTATTTGTTCACAGTGAAAGTTCTTTTTTTATATTAAAAGAATTGACATTTTATTAGGTTGTTAGCTAAACAACAACTATATTTCTAAATACACTTTTTAAAATTTTAATTATCATAATTACAACCCATCTCAAGCTACTCTCACAGACTTGGAAACTATGCTTTGAATGGAAATTTATATTCCACTCTGAAGTTGTTTATCATTTTTTAGAAAGCAGGATCAAGTACAGCAAATTTTGCATGCAGAAAAAGAGTACTGAGTTTATAAATACTGCTTTTTATATGACTTTCATAATGACTTCGATATGATATCATCTGAATATTCAATAGCGTTCTCATACCAGTAATTTCTTGTTTTGTTTCATAAATAATCAAAATTCATACTTTGATGCATTGAAAGTTGTATATGTCTTTTAAATAATGAATGTATTAAGATGCAATAAATAAAAGTATTTATTCCTTATGAAGAAATAAACATTTTACTCTGATGAGAAGAAATTTTATCTTCATTTATTGAAAATAAAATTTATTTCTAAATTTTATTAATAATGCGTACTAAATATTTATTTGTTGTATGGTTTATAATTATTTTTGGAAGAGTGCGTTTTATTTATTCATAATTTTCTTGTGAATGGTATTTAGTGTAAGCAAATCAGT
>JAPDSC010110952.1:32659-84144 GCA_026290005.1 Latrodectus geometricus | reverse complement strand
TATTGCAATCGTCAATTTCATTTGTAAATATAATTTCAAAAGAAATCCAGTAATATTTCAAGTTTAATGAAAGGAATATTTAATAAATTAACTTTGTTTTTCTAGAGAAATATTTATAAGGAAATTCAGACTTTTATTTTAAAAAGTTAAGAAATCAAAATTCACTAATGTTTAAGGATATTGACTGAATCATTAAATAAATATTAAGTTTTTGTGGGTGGTATTTTTTGCATAGATTAATTTCAAAACTACGTTATAAAATAGATAATTTTTGAAAAAAAATCTTCTTTTAAAAAGAGATTAAAATTGTTGGAAATCTCGTTAATTAAATAATTAAATTTACAAGCTAAATTATCTATAAGCATTGTGATAAATATTACAGAAAAAAATATTTGCTTATAACTTAAATGCAAAGAAGAATAGATGGTTAGATCTATTTAATGATAAATTTATAATTAAAAGGAATAAAAAATATATTTATGTATTATAAAATAATACTTTAGAGTTTATTATGGTGATTGCTGCTTCTCAAAAATACAAAATTTTATGGCTGCATTTGTATATAATGTTCTGCATATTTTTGTTTATTAAGAATATTGTGATAGAAAAAAAAAAAAAAAAAAAACAATTCTTTTTAAATTTGTATATTTTTTGAGACAAAAATATTTTATTATTTAATGAGTTTACAATAAAATATAGTTATAATGAAATACCTTAAATGAAATTTTTAGTACCTAATAATTCATGTACATAAATATGTACTTGGAGAACGTTATGAAGAATATATTTTCAAAACCATATTCGACAATTAGTCACAAAAATAATACTAAAAATGTCGTATATTAGCAATTAATTTAATTTAAACTAAATTGGAAGGCCCGAGTAATGACCATTTACACCTATCTTTTTGGCATAAGTTGGACATTAATTGCTTTGTCTATAAAAAGCGTGTAGCTGGTGAACAGCCTAGCTCTTTATCTGGAATACAGTCGGTTTTATAGTGTTCTGTATAAAACCTTGTTAGAACAACTGCATGCCCCAGCTGTTCTAACAGGTTTTTTCCATGGTAAAAGTTCTTTTCTGTCCAACGACTCTTCGCTGGTCTACCATGGTGTGCAAAGAAGAGTGTCAACCTAGTGGCGTGACCATGATTTAAAATTATACTTCTGTATGTGAATTTTCCAAATACTAAGATTCGCAACCCATTTATTTCTAGCAATCAAATCTGTTCTATCCATTTGACATGTCTTTGTTAGAGAACCTCAACCATCAGAATGAGAAAACGCGATATCAAGTTGCAGCATGGATCTTCGAACAGTCACTTTTTGAAGAATTTTAGGAAGACATTTAGCAGCGTAACAACTAACCATGAGTATTTAATTTTTCCAGATTGGTAGACACAGTTCATTCTGTATTTTTTTTTTTTTTTTTTTTTGCGAAACTACTTATTACTTTTTCATGGTGCTTTGTCTTTTCACCATCGTGGGTGTGAGATTATCTTCGAAGACTTCTTTACTTTCTTGACACGTTGGAACGTCAAAAAATGCTATGTATACTTCATCATTTGTTATAATTTCAAAAAAATTGCTGTGGCCCCTTCATTTTTAAGTGTCTGTAACTTAAGGGCTTCCTTACTGATTCTGATACATTCAACTTTTAGCTCTCAATGAAATTATGGGATTCCAACAATTAACTGTTTTTTATACAATATAATTCTTTGTAAGCAAATTTATGTATGGTGATGGATTCTTTATTACATTCCTTCTACTTAAGTTCAAATTCAGTGGCATTCATGGTAACTGCTATATTCAAAAATAAGGGAAGTTATCATTAATTTGAATATTTCTTGCATAGATGACTTGTTATGCGGGGTACAACGGCAACTTCCTATATGATCCTCAGCATGAAGTTTACAATCTTTTGTGATGTTCACCAATCTGTTCCTAAAAACTATCTAGTTTATTTGTATTAATGATAATTAAAAGTAAAACTGACTTCTCAAAATATTTTGAAATAGCTGATTAGATGGTTAAATTGCTGTAACACTTTTCTGCTGACTGGCTGCCTAAATAAAGGCAAACGACTCTAAATTTTTAATCACAGTCAAATAAATGACGAATACTAAGCTGACACTTTGCTCTATCAAAGGGTCTACTGAATATTTAATATGCATAAAGTCTTTTATCATGGGATGATAAGAGAGTTATACAAAATGAGTCAAGAAACATTAAATGCTGACTGATTCCACTTTTAATAGCTCCAAACTCTAAATTACATAATATGGGTAACACTACCTCAAAAATACAACCAAAAATCATAAATACTTTATTTTGGTACTCTGATCTGAATGAAGTATAATTTAACGTGTCATTTATATATTAAAATCGTATTCTCTCATAATATTTTAAATTTACCCAATATATTCTTCAATTTGAAACTTCACTATGACTTCCAAGGATTCAAACTAGCACATAATTTGGTTTTCTAACTATAAAAAAGTATTTATATTTCAGTTACAATAAATTTTTATTCAACTTGCAAAAATAAATTTATTGGAAGTTAATTTTATGACGAAATCAATGGCCTCATCTTTTACGAGTATGCTATAATCCAGGCAACCATGAAAATGATTATATTTGTTTGACTATTAAATTTATCAGGGAATGTGAATTATTGTATTGTAAACCTGTTTTATATTTATCCCTGGAATTTAAAGTGTACTGTGGATCTCAAATAGTTTATATTGCTTACATTTGTGATAAATAAAGAAGTACAAGGCAAATGAAACAAAATACAAATTGAATGCTTTAGAAGTAATGGATATGTACTCATAATTTTTTAAAAGATATAACTAACTTAACTGCTGGATTAATTAAAAAATAAAATTTTCCCAATCACTAAATAAAATTTTATTTTAGAGGATTGTTAAATATATATTTACAATTAATCCATACCATAGTGTGCATGATTACTTAAATAAGTAAGCATTTATATTCAAATTTCCATTGTAAATTATCTGAGTTTTTACTAATTAAATTCTTTTCCTGTATGGAAAGACAATTTTTTTTCATGCATTTTGATAGACAAAATATTGAATATTTATAAAATTCGTCGTTATAAAGAGACGAGCAATATTAATGCTCAATTTTATCATCATATCTTTTACCTACTTCATAACAGTGGATTGGTTGAATGATAAATTCACATAAAAAATACCTTTACATTTTTCCAATGTGATGAAAATTTATAGATATATGTGCAATATACAAACGTATAATTCATTTTTTATCATGTTCTTTTTCGGTTGCCAATTTGCTATAACTAAATACATCTAAATGCATTGAAATTTTTAATTATGGTCAAATGAGATTAGGTCGACACCTGAATATGGTACCCACCTCTGAAAAGTTTCACTAGAGGAAGATATTGCTTATAAATATTTAACCGCCGCGAAAAAAGACCCTTTTGCACAACAACTAATTTCACTGAAGTTAATTTACAAGTAATCAACCAATGTCGCATGTCCTAATTAGGCTAACGTAGCTCTAGAATATGGAATTGCAGGAAGATTATTATTTTAAGTTATACAACTTCTTCTGCCTTCTTCAGACATCAGTTCTGTCACAAATAGTTATGAGACAGAAGTACACTCCTACCTCATAAGTGATTTAAATAAAAAATGAAGGTATTCTATACATAATAACTAGGTTCGATGATTGGCTTTACGGCCATTTCTTATATGCAAATACCAATTAGATAGATTATTAATTATTACAAAAGCGCTAATTAGACAGAAACTACTTCAAACATTACTGCCCCCATTAGGATAGAAGCCAGGAACTGAAAGTCAGTATATAGTGCAACGACGTAAAACGATTTAGATTGTTCTATAAAATAGAACATTTATTAAATGGAATAGAAATGAAATCCTGATTCAAAGAACATTGAAAAAATGGACTCATTTCTCGGTGTATATTTTTTAAAATATTCTTAGAAACGATATTTTTCTACAATTCTAAAATTACAACTCCTAATTCATCATACTTTTAAAAGAGATATAAAATCACAATTAATCTGACAAAGATGTTTTACTTCTTACTAAAAATACAAGGAAGTGTACGTTTGCTATTTTATGATCAACAACTCTCAGATAATAACTTGTGAGTTATTTGTATTTTAAATCTAAGATTCTAAAAGACATTTCTTATTTATTGCTCTGCTGTAACAAAAAATCCAACATTGTTTTTAAATAGCACTAAACATCGATTGCGGGGAGTTAATGCGTAGCATTCTCATTTTATATTTTCGTGCGAATTTCTGATACTTCCTCGTTGATTTAAAGGTCTGCATTTCAAAAAAAAAATTATTTTAGGTAAAAAATTCGATGATATATGTGCTTAAAAATTACATTATCAATATTACATACACGCTCTATTATACCATTGTAAATATGTTGTAGTTTTTTATAAAAAAAATATTTTTATAATTTATAATATATATACATGCATAAAATAATAATTTATACTTATATTTATCCATGAAATTTACATTCTGTTTTTACATGCTGATAGTGCAAAGAGAATGTATGCGTTTTAATTCTTTATAGAATCTTCCTAGTCTTTCGGTGGGAATAGTACAAAAAACTTTAGGGATGAATGCCAATTCGGATGTCGAGTTTATTAACTGGACTTGGTTCAAATTTCAAAACGTTTATTGAGTTTTGCCGCTTTGTTCGGCAGAAATTTGCACACAAGAGCATTTTTTAAAATTATAAATCTCAAGAGCCACTTTTTAAGTAAAAAGTAGCTATACAAAGACTACATTTTCGTAATTATTTGAAAATATATAATTATTGATAATACTTTTTAACAGAATCATGTATTCGAAACTTATTCAGTTGAAAACAATCATGCTAAAACGGTCTATGTTTGTAACATGTTCTATAAGAGATAAAAATGCTAGCTTTAGTATCGACCCCTACAACAAGATCGTGGTTCAAAATAATATATAGTTAGATGTGTTAGTGGTTGTGGTCATCATAAATAACAGCCAAAAGTTCATGCAATGAAATATATAAATATTGGTCCAATATCTAGACTAGATATAGGACCAAACTGAAAATCCTGCTGAGAGAGGTTATGCGTGTTAAATATTCGTAGAATCTAATGTCTCTGTGCTAATACGATACAATATGAAAATGAATATATCAGCTCAGGAATTAGTTTCGTAACTCGAGTGTGGTAAAAAAGAACCTGAATTTCTCTGTTTTTAACTGTAAAAAATGCCGGAAGCAAAATAATACAAAATAAATAAAAAAAAACATTAAGCTAATATTTCGAATTTTCATACAAATGTCATTATATTTAGTTTATGATTTTAATTGTAAGAATAGTAAGAAATATTCACAAATAAAATACATAAATAGTAAAAGCACAGAAACTATAGAAATAAGACCTTAAAAGATTAATCAAATTTTATCACGTATATGGTTAAATTTGGCAAGCTTCAAGCGTGTTATTTGCAGGACTGTGGTAAGTTAGAGGGAAAAAGCAAAAACCTGCGTACAGAAGTTTGTGACTTGATACGTGATTCACCGGAAGACAATTGTGTTGAAGTGACCTAATCAAATTAAAAATTACTAAATGTCTAACGTTCTGCTATTACTATAACATGATGGAAGAGCAGAGTGCCAACTCAAGTGCCGATCAAGTTACTTGATCATGATTGAAAACTACGAGATGGATGGTTATCATTAACGTCTATAGTAGCAGAAATAGGCAGAGTAAAGTGCTGCAATAATCTAACCTAATTTAATTGTAATTTATGCATTCACATCAGATTATCATTATATAGTTGGCTATAAAAACATAAGTTACTTCATGATTTTTGGATATAGGGCAATTTGAACTAAAGTAAGTAAAATTGGATATTTATCTCATTAAACGATGCATTGCAAAATTTATAAATTCTAATGACGTTGCTTAAGAGCAAAGGTTGGAAACCACCATTTGAGAAGCCATATACATGTTTAATATTCTATACAGTCCCATGTTCTTTGTTAGTTTTGCATGGTGTCCATAGGAGAATGCCAACTCAGATGTCGAGCACTTGACCGTCATTGAAAATTACATGGCATTTGGCTATGTTTACTAACTTCGGTGGGCCAAAATAGGCAGCCGGAAACGGAAACTTTAATATAATTTTTGATGATGAGCTATCTTGTGGCAATTTTTAATGCTGTATTACTCCAAGCAAAGGAAAGATATATTTATATTATGAAAAAGGATTTGTAAATTTCTAATTTGCAAATTCTAAGTGCAACGATAGGCTATATTTCAGAAAGCAAAAAGTTTGATATTTGGGGTGTCAGATGATCATTTCATATTAAGAGAAAATTTACGAATTGTAATATTAGTTAATATCAAAGTACTTCTTCATTAGCATGGTGAGAAAGTTTACAAAGGTGAATACGCGAAATTAATTTAAAATCTTTGCTTTACCGTGATAGGCAACAATAAAAAACGTAATACAATTAGTTTTCAAATAATATGGGTTATAATACTATAGCGAAAGACTTTCACATACATATCTTGGATATTTTTTCTTAAAGAATTATTGAGAAATAAGAAACATAAATTGCGTTTATATATGTATACTTCCTACTTAAATTGAGCAATTGTTTTTTTTTTTTTTTTGTAACAAATATAATTTAAATTCAACCACACTTACGACAAAGTTCATTGGCTTTTAAAGAAGCTCAAATGTTTGAAGAATGAAACAGAAAAAAGAGAAAGCACGTGTGCAAATGAGACTTGGAAGCAAAGGCACAAACTAGTGTGAGGTTGCTACGAAGGAGGAATTAATTACAGCGCTTCAGAGAAAGAAGTGTTGTTATGATGAATACATTATATGAACAAAAACAATAATAACTCTTTGGGCACAAAATCTCGAAACGTTGATCAGTTCAAAAATTCAAGCCACAAAATAGAAATTAGAAAACGTGAAATGTGTACTTATACTTTCATTAGCAATTTTATTTTTCTTAAGAAAATAAATATTTTTAATAATATAATAGTTGATGAATATTAAACATAGTTTCATATTATTTTTGCAATAATCAAATTTTTTTTTATCAAATATATATTAAGCACTTGCAAAACATAATCACAATAATATCTCTGATTTAATTATTTTATGTATTAAACCTCAAATTTTTAAAATATTTGTCATTTCATAAGGTATTATCAAGTCACTAATAGATTTGATTTTCAAACGTTATTGCAATTTAGTTTCGATACATCGAACCTGTCCTTAATTTGTACACTTAACGGTTTCTGAGTGTTATGAAGAATTCCTATTTCACATTTTCTCAGAATTCCAAGCCCATATCCCAAAAAGGTAAAAACCTAAGGAAAAAGTAAATATAATCTTCTTTATAATAAAAAAATCCCCAAGATGGATGAAAATATAAATATTGGATATTTATGCAGTACAGTACTGAAAAAAATAAGTAAAATTTCAATTAATATGATGTTCAATTAACATTAATTTTAATTTCAACTGATATTTTTTTTATTTCGAGTTATATTTTTAGGTTAAAAAAATAGACATATTCTTTGATATAAATTTGGTTGTAAATTTGATCTTTTTTAATCACATATTATTTCATATAGAAAAAAAGATCAGATTTATCTATTTAGAACTAATTTTATGATAATTTAATCTCACTTTAAACAGATTTTAGTGATTCGAATGGTTTTTGTTATGATATATTCCAGTTAATAAAACACTATATTCTATAGATCCTCACTTTTAAATTGGCGATGTTGGAAAAATGTATTTTGGCACCTAAAATCCAATCAGAACAACAAACTCAAGCATTTTTTTGCTTTAGATAATTCATGTCAACTCTTTGTTATGCTATTAATGCTTTAGAGTTACGAAAGTCTGGTTGGTCATGGAATTCAAATATTTGATCTTTAACCAAATCACAGTACTGAAAGTCAAATTTCCTTCGGTTTTGGGGAATTTATTGTTTTTATTGTATACATGTCACCAAGCGAAGACTAATGATTAAAATCTGTTGTAAGATACTTGAATATTTCCCTTTTATTATACACATTCCGTGAGGATTTTTATAAATAGTAAGTAGCATTCACGAGTAAGAAACCTAGAAATAAATTTAAGGCAGGCCGCAAACTCGGTAGACCATCCGATTGAGACACCGTCTTATGGTATACAAACCCAATCTTATGGAGGTCTTAATGTGACGTAGTTATGACGTTGTAATCTGACGTCATGGATATTTTAAACCAATGAGAATTTGTTTACATTCCGGTTCCATTTCCGATTGCAATATTAAAAAAAATATTATTACCTCTATAAAAATTTATAATTAACTCCTCCTCTTCAAATTTAAACTTGTAATAACTAGTACTCTCGATATCAACGTGGTATATTTTTCCTGCAGAAATTGAAATTAGCGATGTCTTGCGTAAAGTTGCCAGATATTTCAAACCAGCTCGATATCTAGATTTAGGAAGCCGTAGGAAGCCATTTGTGTTTTTTCGGAGTACCTGGAGCTGTGCTCCTACCTCCAGTATCATGCTTATGAATTTACGTGAAACAACCTTAAGGTGCAAATTAGATTATAGTTCCATGTTTTAATTTAAAAGAAAGAAGAGAGAGAGGAAAGGTAGAGAATAAAAATAAAAATAATAATAATAATAAAAATAATAATAAAAGGAAAAAATAAAATTAAACCATGAATTTAGATATCTAGATTTGTCTCGCGCACCGCCCATTTTTTGACGTAGTTAAGATATTTGTGACGTCATTTGGCCTCATGTTAATCTCGCTAGATCTTCGGCTTGTCTCTCGATACATGTCTCATGCGATCATCTACGAATTTGCGGCCTGCCTAACATCCACTTCTTTTACTCAGCAATGGTTATGATTTAGTTGTTGATAGCCTTCACCTTCAAATAACACATTTCGATCGTTGAGCTATACAGTTGCTATAGCATAAAATAAAAAACCATCTCAGGTGTCGTCTCTTAACCAGTATTCAATTTAGGGGACATATTGTATTCGTTGTAATTATTCTACTGTTTTGAAAGTACGCATTTACCTCTTTGGAGGAAATATTTTCGATATATTTAACTGAAATTTAAAATGTAGAGCAGATTAGTAAAAAATATACTGAATTACGGAAAAAATAAGAGAGATGAGTTGGGTCTAATTTTTAATTTATGATCAAGTTTTAAAACCGAATGCTTTTATTTATATTTTAATATTAACGTGATATCATAACCTTTTTAAAGTATATCTTAAAATGTTGTTGACACTTTATCATCTGAAATATATAAATATATAATAAGAGATAAAAAATTTTCTATAAAATGACTATTAAATTTTAACCAAAAAGATCAAATTATTCAGATCGTTTTTGTTAAAAGATAACTATCATAACACCCTTTATATATATATTTGGGAATTGTTTTCCTTTTTTATAGAATCAATAGCATTTTTTTTATTCTGGAAACTGGCAACAATTACTAGATTTTCCTTTTGCATATTTATTTAGCATAAGATTATTCTTATTCCTAAATACTGATGACAATTTTCAATGCGCCATTTTTTTTAAATTTTAAGTTCGAAACTTCTGTACCTTATCAGTGGATAATTAGTGAAATTACACTTATCAATCTGATGATCTTTGATATGATTTAGTTCGGAAATTGCGTGCTCTAATAAAGATGTGTTTCTAAGAAATATTTTGTTTTCTTTGCTCTGTTGCTGAAATATTCTTAAAAGTTACTCTTAACATTCAAAAATAAATTATGTTCGTTCCCTTAAATTAGCTTGATTAAACGTTGCCAAAGGCAAAAACTCAAACTTATGTGATACATTTCTGATTGTTTACCTCCTCACACATCGGTGGGGGTGAAACTATACTTTAGGGTGCCCTTTGCGAACTTGGCGAAACGAACTTTTTTGGTTATTATTGCTTTAATTTTTTTATAATTATTCCTGTTCGCGCCGATAACAGTGCTAACAGGTATGGTTGAACATTAAAAAATAAAGCAACGTCCGTTGGATTTTCAGAATTCTAAAAACGATAAACCAATCAGAGCCTCGACTGGACCTAAACCAATCAGAACATGATTCGGTTTTGCCCAGCTTGGCGATCAATCAAGATCACAACTTGGCGAGAATCAAAGGGGCACCCTAAAGTATAGTCTAACCTCGATAGGATATTGGATTGAATAGAACATTTAAAGTGGCACGATCACTACAACAATTTTCAGCAGTCTGATGTCGAATCCATCAATTTTCGTTTACCTTTAGTAATGCCTTTCAGTACCTGGTTACACAATTTAATTAGTGGAATTAGGTGGATACAATAAGAAAAGCGTCCAACTAATTCTAATTCAATTCTAAAGGCTCTGTGATATCATAATATTTAAAGTTACGAATATTTATTATCAATTTTTAATAGACAGAAAACTGTTTAAAACTGAAATTTAATGACGCAGTAACTTTTAAGTCATTTTTGAATTATAAATTATCATACTAAATTTTTATTGGTATCTTTTCTGGGGTATTAATAACAATCTAAAATGAAATTGTGCCTGAAGTCTATTTTTATGGGCTATTGGTAAAAGGAGAAAATGGTTCTTTAATTTTAACCCAGGAATCGAACACAGATACGTGCACAAAATAACGCTGGACTTGCTTGACAGCATGAAGGGAACAGCCAGGACCCTTGAACGCAGTTATAAATTATTTTAATATTCTCTTACTTTTCAGAAAAGTTTTAATAGATAGTGAGCCGAGTTCAGTTATTAACGGTCCATTGTTCAAAAATAATGGGTATCGAATCCAGGACTTTCCACTTCATGGAGTGCACAATTTTAGCATATTTATAAGATATGAATATAATTATATTTTATACTTATTTTACAAACACGTTTCTTTAATAAATTCTGTGTTGAATTTATATTAGAATCATAGAAATTATAATGAAATTTATAAGCTGTAGGTTTTTATTGAGAAACATGACATTTAATAAATAAATTTAAATTAATCCTTTTCGTACACATTTACAATTTATAGACCAATATAGTTCACCTGTCTGATGGTATAGATCTCAATTTTTCTAGTATTAAAGCAA
The DNA here is from genome assembly GCA_026290005.1 of Latrodectus geometricus. NCBI lineage: Eukaryota > Metazoa > Arthropoda > Arachnida > Araneae > Theridiidae > Latrodectus > Latrodectus geometricus. The sequence goes on along the minus strand of JAPDSC010110952.1, from coordinate 72,968 downwards.
AAAATCTTTCTTAATATGCATATGAAGAACAACGAAATCTATTTTTTATTTTATTTATTTTTTTAAGGCATCTTTAAAGAGAAGTTCGATGATTTAAAAAATTTCCGTAATTTTTTAAAATTTAAATATGCAAATTAATTATTGATAACTAATGCTAATTTCAATCACTGTGTACGATTTACAATACTGGTTTTATCATTGAATGCATTGAAGAAACCAATAAAGTGGTTGCGAGCTTTATCAATAAACTAGACGCTTGCAGTTGGACCACTTTAGAGCATGATCGTATTTTAAATGGTTATTCACACCCAGTAATAGCAAGCCATCTGTTGAGTAAAGACACATGCCCCAGCAAAGACCCTGGTAGGATTAGCTGTGGCAATAATCTAGTTAGAAAATTTAAACAAAGATAGATATATTTTTTAAGTTTTAATGAAATGTAATACAATTTGTGGAATTTAAAAATATTAAATAATTATTCCACACTAAAGACACGCTTTTTTATCTGCTCAGTTTTTTATAAAAATGATTTAAGCTTTTCTGAGAAGACATGGATATAAAATTGTGATGAGAGTTTATAAAAAGATGCAACTTTCTAACGGTACTCTGAATTAATTTATGAATGACTTAATGAGTAAAACAATATTTTTTAGGCAAGATTGAAACACACATTATGTGTTTGATAGCACCTTACATCAATTAATTTCAGCACAGATCATTTATAATAATTAATTTTTAAGTAATATAGCACTGTTTTTGGTATGTATGTAATTATAGGCACTTTTTGTCTCTTAAAGAAATTAAAATTCTGTTTCAGTTAATTTATCTTTGCAAAGTTTCTTGATAAAAATATGAAAAACTATTTAGATTATAGTAGAAACAGATAATTCAAAAGCGGAACTCAAAATACTGTAGTATCTCAATAATCCGGAATAAAAAAAGACAAGGGTTGTCCGAATTAATGAAAATACGGATTCAGCAAAATAGCCTGTAAATTGAGCTAAAGTATATAAGTAAATTACTATAAGAATTGCAATTTGAATTCAAGAGAATGAAATATAAAACTGCATGAGAGAGACAATTAAGTACAGAATTGTGCATTAATTACTTCACAAACACACTCCAACAAACATGCATTAATGTGCTATCTCGCCTGTTGTACATATATGTATATGGATGCAGATCTAAATGACAGTCTGGATTATATTCTCACGCAATGGCTACTTTATATTTTCTGTCGATATCTCTTTCCGAAAAGATTTTCAGTTTTAACAACTAAAGCCATTTGTTAATTTAAAATTAGCTAAATACAGAAAAATAAATTATCTACCTAGATATATTAGTTTGGGGAAAAAGTTATCCATTATTTTTTCGGTAGACGTCTGTAGTGATCGATATCTCGTGAGGTACCGATCAAACAATTTCAGATTTATGCTCGTTGGAAAGGTGACATTTGACACTAAAATATCCTCTTGCGGTTGTTTGTTTGATTAATTCAGTTACGAGTACAAGATTTTAAAAATGGAAGACAACAAACAGAAAATTCGATACATTTTAGTTTTTCTTTTATAATGGCGAAAATGCTAACCAGGTGGCTAAAATTGTGAATGGTGTTTATCGTCCTATATATGACTGTAACAACCAGTTACGCACAATTTTGGTTTCTTCTATTCCGTTTGGATATTTGGATGCTAAAGATGCACCTCGCATGGATACAATATCGTCGAGAATGTCTATAAAATATCAAAAATTATCAAACATGACAGCATGTCAGCAGTCGTAACGGCGCAAGACCTAAAAATCTATGTGAAAACTGTTTTAAAACTTTTTACAAAGCGAATCCAAAAGAAGTTACATAAATTTCACATAAAAATAATGGATTTCTTTTTCCCAAATCTAATATATACGTATTTACTAAATTGAACTTAGGTAACCCATATATGCTGTATGCTGCATTCTGAACCTCATCAAATTAAAAACAGCGTACTCCATGGTTCGATGCTCGTTAAATTTCCTTAAGACCTAATGCACCTTTATTGGCGTCGTGTTGACATTTAAAGTGGAGAATGTATCCCCAGTATTGGCTACTTCATTTGATTTCTCTACGTATTCCATTAAAATGATTTTGCGTTTTGAAACTCAGGAATATGCACCTGGGAATGAACGAAAGAAGTAAATATTTTCTCAATTTAGAGCGTGGTTGAGAAAACGTTGGTCTCGTACTTGGAGGCAATCATATCAATACTTAAACCAGCCGATAGTCATTGTGTTGATACATTCAATGCATGTTGAAGTGTCGTAAAATCTAGAGTTGTTTCTGTGTTGTAGCATGGTATGGAGATGAAGGTATTGAGTTCGTCCCTTGAACGTCGTTTAAAATTATGAGGTAATTGCTCTTTAACAGTTTTTATTAGTAGAAATAGGTTTCGGAAACCTATTTCTAAAAATCAAGGAAGTTGGAATAATTTAATGTAATTTTGCCTTTTACATCGCCTAGTGGACAGCCTAAGAACTTATGGCTGTTGTAAGGCATTTTAATCTCCACCACGTAAATTGCTTTTCATAGGCAGTAGGCTGTATTCCTGTGTCGTAGGAGAGGAAACCCAGAAAACTCCCAAGCACCTACAATGGCAGATGTGAATGCAGAAGCTTAACAATCATCTCCAGCAGTCCAATAATGGCTGCTATCGAATCCAGGGCCTTACGCTTTGAAAAACATGTCCTGTCCTACAATTGAGACATTGTGAGTCCATTGTAATCTTCTATTAATAATCTTCTATCATAATAATCTTCTATTTTATCATCATAAGTTCCAGAACAAACATAAAATAATTATACAATCCGATTAAAAAATCCGCAAAAACATAATTTAAAACCACTGAACTTTAAACACATATCTACATATGTTCATTTGTAAAGGAATCTAAAATCTAGTATATATATTAGTTTGGGGAAAAAGAAATCCATTATTTTTACGTGAACTTTTTGTAACTTCTTTCAGATTGGCTTTGTAAAAAGGCTTAAAACAGTTTTCATGTAGATTTTTATGTCTTGTGCGAAGCTACGACTGCTGACATGCTGTCAAGTTTGATAATTTTTGATATTTTATAGACATTCTCGACGATATTGTATCCATGCGAGGTGCATCTTTAGCATCCAAATACCCAAACAGAATCGACGAAACCAAAATTGTGCGTAACTGGTTGTTACAGTCATATATAGGACGATAAACACCTTTCACAATTTTAGCCACCTGGTTAGCATTTTCGCCATTATAAAAGAAAAACTAAAATGTATCGAATTTTCTGTTGTTGTCTTCTATTTATAAAACCTTGTACTCGTAACTGAATTAATCAAACAAAAAACCGCAAGAGAATATTTTAGTGTCAAATGTCACCTTTCCAACGATCATAAATCTGAAATTGTTTGATAGATACCTCACGAGATAGCGATCACTTTTGTGTATGTGCACTCTCACTTGGAATGAGACGTCCGATCCTTTTGATGAGATGAGGAAGTCGGTATGGAACACTTGAGACGAAATCTAGCGAAAGTATCTTTGGAACGACGAAGTATTCTGGAGGTCGTCGTTCCGGGTGGGTGTTCGGAGGTCACTTCACCAGAAGGTGGGCGCCGTCATTTCCCGTAGGAGGATCTCCATTTCAGGGACTGCTCTGCTCATTAAAAAGCCGCAGATGATTATATCATCGCGGAGCAACTGGCTGCTCAGTGGCTGCGGAATGTGAGTCACTGGAATGTGCATGACACATGTGTTTTGGTATTGATTTCCGGGATTTTCTCCCCTCCAGGATTATAGACACATCAGATTTATTTTTTTCTTTGTGACTGCAGGTGAATTTGAAAATCATACAATAAATATTCGAAAGAATAGTCATATACAATTTTAATTCAATAATTAAGTAAATATTTCAATTCTAAAACTTACATCTAAAAAGTAGCAAAGTATATATAAATTATGTATATTATAGTAGAAATTAGTAATATTAGGTTGGGGAAAAAGAAATCCATTAATTTTACGTGAACTTTATGTAACTTCTTTTGGATTCACTTTGTAAAAAGGTTTAAAACAGCTTTCATGTAGATTTTTAGGTCTTGTGCGAAGCTACGATTGCTGACATGCTGTCAAGTTTGATAATTTTTGATATTTTATAGACATTCTCGACGATGTTGTATCCGTGCGAGGTGCATCTTTAGCATCCAAATACCCAAACGGAATCGACGAAACCAAAATTGTACGTAACTGGTTGTTACAGTCTTTTATAGGACGATAAACACCTTTCACAATTTTAGCCACCCGGCTATCTTTTTCGTCGTTACAAGAGAAAAACGAAAATGTATCGAATTTTCTGTTTGTTGTCTTCCATTTTTAAAACCTTCTATTCGTAACTGAATTAATCAAACAAGAAACCGCAAGAGGATATTTTAGTATCAAATGTCACGTTTCCAACGAGCATAAATCTGAATTTGTTTGATAGATATCTCACGAGATATCGATCACTACAGACGTCTACCGAAAAAATAATGGATTACTTTTTCCCAAAACTAATATATAAATAATATTTTTAATATGAAAATTCGTTAGGATGACTTAGAGCATGGATTTATTTATATTGGATTAAATTTTCCCTTAAAGCCTATTCTTACTAAAATCAAACATAAAAGAATTTTAGCAAGTTATTATTGTGTTCGAAAAAGTAAGAAATCGATTTTAATGAATTAAATTACTTAAATGATGTTGGGCATGACGTTCACTCAAAATGATGTTCGAAAAGAAGCTATGGCTTGTAGGCTATGTGAGGGCTTTTTTACGTTAAATATGTTTATCTATTCAATAATTTGATCATTTTATGAAAATCTCGAAATATTATAAAATAATGTAAAAAGAAAAATCTCAGCTTATAACATTAATTGACAAAAATATTCAAAATAATTTTCCAAAAATGGTATGCATGTTTATTAACAGTTCAAAAGTCGAATACAGTGCTTGAAAACTTTTAAAAATACTAGTTCAAAATTATTGAATATTTCTCTATGGATATATGAATAAAATAATAAGAATAAACAAGAATTTAATTTAAACTAATATTCAGTTTATTGAAGTTTTTATGTTTTAGTTTTATTCATAATAAGGATTATAACTTTTAAGACATAATGGAAGTTTGAAAGCGATTATATTTAAAAATATTTCGTACATACAAATTATTGTCTTCTCCATCAATTTTGTTTTTTAATATTTGAAATATGATTTTGTTAAGAAAGAATATTTTCATTTTTTACCACAAGAATTATTTGGTCTATTCTGTGATAAATAAATATTAGTTGTGAGGAAATTATAATGTCAAATAAATATTTTTATTTAAAAAATAAATAAAAGCATTTTTAATTTATAAAGTTGTACAGCATTTTCAATTGCAAAGTTTAATGAATATAAATTTTAAAATAATGAAACATTCATCTTAAGGAATGCCTTTTATCATGACTTAAAATTTCGATCATCTAAGGCCCCCCTTTTTTTAGGTACAGGAACTATATCTAGACATCTATAATATATCTCACGATTCATGATCGTCTGATGAATAGTTCTGCTAAAATTTGTGACCAATCAGTTAAGAATAGTTTATTGTCATATGTTTTCAGTTGCCTATTTTATATGATTCAAAGCACTAAAAGCAACCAATCATCTCGTAATTTTAAACTACGAACATGAGATGAGGTCGACACTTGTGATGGCAAGAAATAGAAACCATTTTAAGATATATCGTCTGAATTATTCCAATTGAGGAACATTGAACTTTATGGAACTATAAACATATAATATAGATCCTTTTAACACGACGGTGTTCGATTGGGTCGGATGAATAGTTCTGCTAAAATTTGTAACCAATCAGTTAAAAATAGATTATTGCTATATGTTTTCAGTTGTCTATTTTTGATGATCCAAGCCACTAAAAACAATCAATCTTCTCGTAATTTGAAACCACGGAAAAGAGATGAGGTCGACACTTGTGTTTGTATTCTTCTCTAAAACTTCTGTTGTTGTTGTTACTTGTGACACTTGGCAAAACAAAGCATGTCCCTCAGGGTCTGGGCGAATGAAGTCGGAAAGAGTGTCTTCCGCTTTTTGAACAGAGCACCCCCTCACGAGGGTGGAAGTACGACTCGGCTCATAGAAGACAGCACCCTCTGAGTCTTCCAATTTAGAAATAAGAAGCCAGAGAAGACCTAAGGCATGGCTCCTAACACCTCCAGAGGTATTAATTTGGAATAGGAACATGGAGGACATTGCAACCACGACATATTTTACGTGCCACAGTCGTCATCAGTGAACACGATGGATATTCTTAAACCGGGATTCGAACTCATTACCTTCCGATAATGAGAACGACGCCCTAACCAATCAGACCACCGCGGTCTACTCTAAAACTTCTATTTCGTATCAATGAAGATACGTTAGATGCTACGTTCTACCTTCATCTTCATGACACGCCATACGAATAGACCATCGAACTCTACGGAATTTTTAAAGTGCATAGGTTATCGAAGAAAGACGATCTTCAGTTGACTCAGATATCAAACCCACAACTTTCCGGGTACAAGAACAATGTTGCCACAGTTTTCATAACTGCTGTCAGTTTGGTCATTTCACATTGTTCTTTACTACAATTATGATCCTGTTTAAATCTCAAGAAAAGTACAGAAGATATTGATTAGAATTATAAGAACTGATTATGACGACAATTTTTCCTGAGGAAAATTTCAGCTTTACATAAATGATTACCATCAATAATCCATTATATAGCACCATAGTGATGTAAATATAAAAAATATATTCTATTTTATTAAAAATAAACGTTTTTTAATCCTTGTTTTCTAATGCTTTTATTATCAACAGTAAATATTTTTCGGGGTAAGATTTGTATGTTCCTAAGATGTCATACAGGTATATGCTAGAAATTGTTTTGTTTGGTGTCTTTGTTTGCGGAAATTAAACAACGGTGACAACATTGCGATCACCCTTATCTCATAATCCCATTGTTCCTTATTGCGTCCAATCACCATGACAAATTATCAGTTATACGAACATGCAAATTTGTCAGTGCCCTACACGGATGCTTAAGGTGAAAGTGTTATCCGACACATCATCGATATTCACAGTTTGGTGAGCAGCAGAGTAATTTCCTTTTCGCAGGACAGCAAGGCCACTGACTCTTTAGAGCAAACAGAGAAGCTATCTTCAGAACAGAGAAAGATGCTTTCTATCAAAGCAAAGGTTGAAGAACCTCTCTGCTTCACTCGTTTTGCTTAACTGTATCGGAACGAGGTGTTTCCAATAATGGGAAGTTTAATAACGCCACCTTCTCACACATGGTTGCGTTTAAGATAAGAGATGGATTCACATTCGATTGCGTGATCTATAGGAATGTGGAATTCTTTTCTCTATAGCACCCCAACTTCTATTTTTACACTTAAAATTTTTTTAAATTTTATATGATATTGTATCTAGATGACGTAAAATGCAAATCAACTTTTACAAGTTCAGGTTGAATTATTATGTGTTTCCGATTGTCTATTTCTTCCGATAAAAATCGCTAAATATAGTCAAACGGTTTGTAATTTTAAACCATGATTGCTTCATTAAAAGTTTTGCATTATACCAACACAAAAATATTAAAACTTATCGGATTTTTATTATGTTCATTGATTTCGCTTTTAAAATCCGGACAAATATCAAACTCTTTACCTTTTTTGATTTTGATTTAATTTGTGTGTCGCTTTATGGCCATATTTTGAAAACGAAAGATAATTTAATGGATAATAGTTTTATATATTGTGATGTACATTCGAGACTCCAAGCAAACATACATATCTAAAGTGGGAATCGAATTCAAGAATTGTTGAGCTTAACGATACAGCTCAAATCATTGAACTTTCATCTAGATGCTACCTTACTGAAGCATAAATGAGTCATTTTTTTCTAGGCTACCACCATCTCATAAGTATAAAGAATATCATAAAATGTCATAATTCTCAATTTTGAGCTGATTTACTGTGTTTGTCAACTTTTGTGGAAGAAATAGGCAGCTGAAGAACTATCACAGAACACACTTATCCAGACATTTTTCAATTGAGATTGAAAATTCATGCTGAATTCCTTATGAAAATGCAAAAGGTTGGCATATTTTTCAAACATTTAACATATTAAAATGATTTTCGAAATTTTTTACGCATTTCGTTGCTTATTTCCGCTAATCATACCACTATGCATCCCCAGCCATAATAAGAGGATTACAAGAGCTAATAATGAAATCAATGCTAGTGCTGGCTGTCACCTTTCCACCTTTCGACAGCGCATAAATGACAGAATATTATGTCCTCTATAACTTACATAAGATCATCCAGAATAATTTAGACAAGTACAGAGACCATTATCTTCTTATCAAATTATTACAATATCCTCCCTGTAAGAGTCAGGAGTCACTAATTTATTCAAAACTTTTAATAATAGAATTGAAATAAGAGTAAGATATATATTTATATACTATATATACATGTAACGATATAATGGTATACACACACTGATATATAATAATGTATATATATAAATAATGGATATATTGCTGAAATATTTCTATGTCCAATGTTACATACGGCTTGTTCGCTTTATGTGACATTGAAATCAAAATTTTGCACGATTAAGAAATTCGAAAATTTGGCTCCAACTTAATAAATATTCTGTATATATAAAAATTAATGAGTGCTCCTAGTATAAAATGTACACCCCTAAAGACATTCCAAGTATTTATTTTTATTATAAATATAAAATTTTGGAGAGAAATGTCTTCATGTCTTGTTCACCATATGAACTACAAATGCTACTGTATTGTATGTTACTGTATGAGCTGCCAATCTACTGTATTACCAATGCTACTGCTACTGTATACCAATGCTATTGTATGTGTAGCTAACAATGCTATTGTATATGTGCCACACATAAATCCCTCTCCCAGGAAAACTTATTCAAATACATGCATAAATCTTGGTATGTAACTTTTTTGATTTAAATAAAGATATTTATCATAAAAAATATAAAGGACAGAAAATATCCATTATTTTCCAAAAATGAGAGACCTCTACTCCTATGAAGCTACTACGATTCCCTCGGTATTAAAATTAATTCTTCGTTTAATTTCTAAATTTGATTCAATGAAGTCATGCCAGTTTAAATGTATATGTTAATGTTTTGTGCATAAATTTAATGTTTATACATATAGAAATAGTCATTCAAAACTCAATTTTTTTAAACCATAACTTAAAAAACATTTAAATCGTCCTTGCCGATTTAAACTAACTATAAAGGGGATGGTTTGTCTGGCGTTTTTATTTTGCTTTTTGTTCTATAGTCAAGGTGCTTCCAGTAAATTTGAAGATAACTTCTCAAACCGATGTTTTGGTCTTTACACCTGGAATCGGTTTATTAACAAAATGAATTTAAGCAATATTTTTAATTTGGATTCTCAAAGAGTTCAAGCCATAGAGACGCACCCGATGTCATGTTTTTCGCGTATTTTGAACAATCATTGTTTTACGTACAAAATGTTCTCCAAAGTCTTTTTGAATTCAAATGGAACGAGTTATCAGGCGAAAATGATGCAACGTTTTCAAAGCTTCTGCTGTGGTTAAACGATTTGAGTCAACAAGCGCATTGCTGGAAATTGCTTGAAACCATGGTTATCTCTGTCTCGTAAGCTTTCCAAAAGCCGGTGAACCGGGCAAGGAAACTGGAGTTGGGGGAAAACCGAAACAGAAAAAGATAGAGATTTCAGGAAATTTTGGAAGCAATATCGCTAAAGATTTTAAAATTTGACTTTTAAACATTTATTCAAAGAGAAAACTTTCATGAATTTGAAAACATTTAAAAACGATAAAAAGTGATTTAGCCATGATCTCAACTGTAACGAAACAAGCAACCACTTTATTTTTAATAATACCCGATGTCACACCGCCGTTGCAGTATATAACCTGAATACGGTGTTAAAATATTTAGATTATTAATTTAAATCTGTGGACCCCATTGTGCTGTTAAGCATATATAAGATGCCATTATTATTTTAGCTATTCATATAAATAAAAAGTTATGCAATATATAATTCCGTAAGAAGTATCCCTTTCTCTATAACGTAGACATTGAAATAATTTTATACTTTTTCAAAAACTATATTTTTATAATTTTGATATTTGAAAAAATGACGAAATTTCATTGGAATGTATCGTTCATTTATTTCTATCTCAATAAGCATCTCTAAATGTTAATACATATTCAAAACAAGTTGCTTTGTATAATATACCAAAAGTTTAAATATTAAACTGCAGATCCAAGGCGGCAACTGAATATTTAGCCCTCTATACTCTTCTATTCAATAGTTCGTTTATTTGATTTCCACGTTTATTCTAAACATTTATAGTTTCGGAATACATACTATGTTTTAAACTGTAGATAAACAGGTTGAATGACCTTTTTCAGCAAATAATTCCTCACATGTAAATCAAACCATGTTACAAACCCTAATGATAATCTAGGATATGTAGGTTCAAACCTTTTTTACCTATATTTTCGCATAAACTGTAATGACTATTTCATGTGTTTAACTTAAAAGCAGCTTATTTAAATTTTTGGATACAATAATTAATAAAATTACTAATAAGGATAAGTTTATAGACATCTACCACACAAAACTGTAAGTAAAAATAAGAATAATTGTAAATTTAAAATTGATTTAAGCATAGTGCATAACTTTTAAAATAAGGGTTTCAGTAAGACAACGAAAATATGTATATTAAAGTCCAACGGTAAAAATCTTGTGGAAAGTATAACAGAAAATTGAAAAAAATGTAGATACAAGGATATATATTCTGCCTCTGGAAAAAAGCGGAAAATTCGCAATTTCACAGATATTTTTCTTGTTATTTTCGGTTTTCACGTATACATGTACAAAATAAAGTTACTTAAAAATGTTTTGCAGACTTATTGAAGAATATTCTAACAATGTGTCATTATAACAATTGATTCATTGAAATCCATTGTTCATCGATTGAAATTTGACTCGGAATAATGATTATGAAGAGTAGAAGTTTCTGTTTATATTTGAAATTTTCTTTCCTACGTTGTGTCAAAGTAATTAAATTCTAGTTTGACGATTTCGAGCGGTTATCAGTGTTTATCTCTAATTTAATTGATGTTTTTAATATGATCAAAATCACTTCTATATCCATTTTAAATGTATTAAACAGAGAACGAAAGCAATATACTTCTTTAAAAATTTGAATTCCAGTGGATACCCTCTCACGTGGGTCTACTTGGTAACGAACGCATTGATCAGTTGGCTAAGGAGGGTACTTCCCTACCAGCCTTATCAAATCTGGCCCTCACTTACTCAGAATTATTTTCTACCCGCAAAAACATTGGCAATAAGGCCTGGCTTGTCCCACCAAATCCCGTTTGGTACCCCCGTAAACGTCCCGGTGGTGCCCTTGACATTCAGGTCACACGTGCCGACCAAGCCGTAATCAGCAGATTTGTCAGTGGACACACTAAGGGCCTCACTTTTAGTGGGCGTTCCAAACTTTTCCCAACCTGCAAAAAATGTTACTCCAACGAGGCTAGTCCTCAACGTATTCTTGTTTGCCTCGATTTTTCCATGGAGGAGTTTCTTGAGAGACCTCTCCTCTTCCTCGATTTTTTGAGGGTATATGAACTTATGGACCTGGTGTAGCTCCGCTACCCCAGATGGGATTGGAAACAACAACAACAAAAATTTGAAACATGTTCTTGATGGATATTTTTAAAACAGAACCATGTCCCTCAGCATTGAAAAGTATAATCGCTATGTAGTCATACAAGTAATCAAATGATATTTATTACACATATGTTATGGTACTTTGACACCACAAGAAATATAATCTAAAAATTAAAATTGAAAGGTGTTATACGTCATTTGCACAACTTCCAAGTTTTGTATTCCGGAAAAGACTTTTTATAATGAGGGTGTATTTACTTGTCATGTGGTAGAAAACCTGGAAAAATAACAAGCCCATATCTCAACAGATGTGCATGCATAAGCGTAACACTTAATTCTTATTTTTCATTGGTTACTTTTATCAAAACTAAATCCTCCAAATCTAAAAAATGGGATTATACTACTGCGTTATGATTCACTATAAGTTATTATTCTAATCACGTAAAGAATCAGAAACAAATTAAAAATATGTCCTTATTAATGATTTCCAATACCTTATGTTTCTTAAGTATGTAATTTCGAAATTATGCTATCTTGACGCACTGGTATTGAATATCATCAACAATATCTCTTAAACTTTTACACCATTTTCTACCTACTGTTCAATAGTACCTTTTCATAATTATTTTTAAAAAAAATTATCTTGCAAATATTGTTTGTGTATTTGACGAAAATGAAAAAGTTATTAGGGTGACATTTCCCTTATTACGTAATATTCCAGTCTTTTACATTCATTCACTAAAATTTCTGACTTCTTTAAGAATTATTCGAAAAATCAGCAATTTCTGTCACACAAGAGAAGGTGTTGCCAATGTAACTATATTGTGCAAAACTGTCAACCTTTTCTGTCAAAGTTAAAAATAAGCTTCTTTTTTTTATTTTCAGGTTATCCACACTCTCAAGGCTAGATTATCCTTATTCTTTATACTAAGTGTAAGTATTTAAACAATTTTGTTTCCATATTTACTTTTAAGTAAAATTTTACAGAAAAGCTGATGTATTCTATATAATTATTTGTATAACTGATTAGAAAGTTTTTTTTTTTTTTTTTTTTTTTTTTAAATATAAAGAAGATTTCACTAAAATGTTTTTGTACATCTATTTAAAGTAGTTTTCTTTTTTCAGGACGTGTTATGTATTGCAGCAATGGAAACAAAAAGTAAATCTTATGAAAATAAATCTCATTTTGTATTCAAGATTATCAATTGATTATTTAAAAATTTTTTTTATTATTATTATAAGACAAATATATATATATATATTTTACGATGTTCTTCCGATGGTAGAACAATTATAATCGACAGTTGTATATATATATATATATTTATATATATATATATATATACACTACTGGCCATTAAAATTGCTACACCAAGAAAGCGACATGCTAAAGACGTGAAATTTATACGAAAGAAAGAAAGTGCTGTGATATGCAAATGATTAGCTTTTCAGCGCATTCAGATAAAGCAGGCACCAGTAGCGACGCCTACATTGTGTTTAAATGAGGAAATTGTTCAGCCAGTTTCTCATACACAAATTGCATTTGAATGTTGTTGCCTGGTGAAAAGTTGTTGTGATGCCTCGTGTAAGAAGGAGAAATGCGTACCACGTCACGAGCCGTGAGTCAAGAAACGGGGTCGTTTGGAAAACAACAAGTGTCTGCACGAACAGTTCGACGACGTTTGCAGCAGCATGGACTCTCAGCTCAGAGACCATGGCTGCGGCTTCACTTGACGCTGCGTCATAGACAAGAGCGCCTTCAATGGTGTGATCAACGACGAACCTGGGCGCACGAATGGCGAGACGTCATCTTTTCAGATGAATCCAGGTTCTGTGTACAGCATCATGATGGTCGCATCCGTGTTTGGCGGCATCGTGGTGAACGCACACTGGCAGCGTGCATTCGTCATACTGGCCCATCACCTGACGTGATGGTATGGGGTGCAATTGGATACACGTCTGAGTCACCTCTTGTTCGCATTGACGGTGTTTTGAACAGTGCACGTTACATTTCTGGTGTGTCGTGGCTCTACCCTTTATTCGAGCCCTGCGAAACCCTACGTTTCAGCAGGATAATGCTCGACCGCATGATGCCGGTATTGTACGGACCTTCCTTGATGCGGAACATGTTCGGCTGTTGCCCTGGCCAGCACGTTCTCCAGATCTTTCCCCAATAGAAAACGTCTGGTCAATGGTTGCCGAGCGACTGGCTCGTCACCAAACGCCAGTCACTATGGTTGATGAACTGTGGCATCGTGTTGAAGCTGCATGGGCATCTGTACCTGTACATGCAATCCAATCTCTGTTTGACTCAACTCCCAGGCGTATAACTGCTGTTATTACAGCCAGAGGGGGTTGTGTTGGGTACTGATTTCTCAGGATCTATCCAGCCAAGTGTTTTGAAAATTTAATCACTTGTTATTTCTAGTATAATATATTTGTCCAATAAATATCATTTTGTTATCTGCATTTCTTCCTGGTGTAGCAATTTTAATGGCCAGTAATGTATATTTATATATAAAACTTTATAAATGAAAAAGAGTGCATAATAAATATTATTCCTAGTTATTTATTTATAAAATGATGCATGTTAATCGTGATTAAAGCTTTAGATATTTAATGAAAATTATTTATGGTTATAATAAAAATGAATGTTTCTCTCTCCGGCTATGTCACACAAACATACATGCCAAATTAGCCGAAAAATCTTGGATCATGATGAGATTTTAAAGTACCTATACCTTAATATCATCATCTTTGGCTGGTCCAGATTTTTATCCTGATACCTGGGTCAATGGAGTGCTTAAGTGTTAACGGAGTTACCTCCGAGGTAACACATAAATATGACTCATGGTTTGTGAAAAATGTGCATAGAAAACAGTACGCAATGGATGTTAAAATGCTTTACATTGACTTTCATTTATTCGACAGTCAGGTAAAATGGATAAAGAGATAATTCCGTACACCACTAATTCCAAATATTAGAGTAATTCCATTCATTTGAAATTTTTCCTTCAGTAACAAATAATTGCTTTTCAATTTAATAAGTTAAAGGAACTTTTTATATTAATTTTTTTTTAAATTAATATAAAAAGTTTTTTATTCAAAAATATTCTTAAGTACAAGTAGAATTAATGTTTAAAAATTTAACAATCCAAAATGTTATAATAAAAGACGAGCTAATTCTCAGTTAGTTATGTATTACACAAATGGATTTGATTTTTGAAGTTGAATTTGCAAATATTTGAAAGGAATATAACCATTTAATTCTGGGATACGTAAGGAGTTTTCCACTAAGCTTGAAAGATGATCTAATTCTGGTATCTTGTTTGATTTAATATCTAATTCAAAGGTTTCCTTATATTCTGCATCAAACTTCTGTAGTGAAACACTGATAAACAAAACATGTGATACGTTGTTACTATCAAATTTTAAAATCTTGAGTGTGATTTTAATTTTTACTTAAGATTATCTATTAACGATTATAAAAAAAAATGTTTTTCTAATTTTAACATGCTAAGAATGTTATTTTCAACAGCATTCTTTTGTTCTTTTTTTCTAGCTCAAAAAAGAGACTGTCAAGTATATTGACATGATTCTAAGCTTTCAGCACAAAACGTCGTTGAAAATTATTTTATAAAAGTGTTTTTAAGTTTTAAAATTTTCGTTTATTTAAATCCTTGTGTTTTTAAAATATAAAATGTATTTTAATGCTTTTAAATTCTTTAAATTTTTACCAAAATTCAGACTAAAGAATTTCGCAATTTTTAAGAAATATATTTTGAAATAATTTCTTTTATATTTTTATATAATGCTTTACATATAAGAAATAAAAATTAATTTTTAGCCTATCTAACGATTTATTTAAAAAATGACAAGATACCCTTTTATATCCCACTCTTCTGTCAAATTGCAACAGTTGAATTATAGTTCACAGACAGTAAATTTCATTTCAACAATGACACATAATTTCAATTTTAAATTTCTTTCTTCTTCTTTTGGATCGTTTTGTCCATAGCTCTCTTTAACGAATGAGAGAATTAAAAAATAAATGCTTTCTTCTGTACCTTGATTGGTTAAGATTAAAGTTCAATATTGAAAATAACAAAAAGGGTGAAAAGTACTTAATTTTAAAACATTTATTTAAATTTGTAAAAACCACAATTATTTTTTTCAAAACGAGGTTTGAGCCACAGAAATATCGAGCGACCATGCATTCTCAGGTGAAAAGTAAACTAGGGATGTGTAAAGAAAGGTGATATGATAGTTTTCTTAGGCGCTTTATATAACACTGTAATATCGCAAATTGGGAAATACATACTTATATTGTTCATTTATTGATGTCAAATTAAGTCCGTAGTATTTTCTCTTTCCAAACGAAAGCTCGTTAAAAGTCCCATAAAGAATTATGCTCCTCTTCTGGTGAGACGTAGAAAACTATGTGCCAATTCAGATTTCGACTTCGTCACTTAAACTTATTCAAAGTAACAAGATTGTTGGCAGTGTTTAGTGCTTTGATCTGCTGAAATAAACATGCAAAATAATATAGCAATAACCAAATTAGTAACAGCTAAAAGCGATTAAGAATTTACAACTAAACTCGTAATAGTTTTTCGTATTTAACCCAGCTGTGAGAATTTATAGTGAACAATAAAGAATGGAACGATAAATACTGTACCAACAGCAAAAGACAATCCAATATAAAATCTATATAGTCATATCTAAGCAAAATTATATTGCTTTCTTTAATAGTTTGGATAAAAAAATTAATTATTAACTATCAAAAGTGATGCTATAAACAATCACAAAGTGATTTTACAAAAGATAATTTATTAATATGTTTAAGTAATTAACCTTTTCACTACAAATTATTCAAATACTGCTTTTAAAATATTAAAAAATTAGAAATTAAAGAATTAAATTAATATTCTAATATTTTCTTTAAATGTTAAGAATATTTTCAATTTATTTTTTATAGTTTTCATGATAAAATATTTTGCTAATTCTGTATTTTTCAACACTAATAAATTCCTATTTATGAAAATTCTAACATCGCCCAAAAGTAAGGAAAATGCACATATTCTTCAAAACTTATTTTTTTAGAATTCTAATATTTTGGTTTAATATGAGCAGTGATTTTTAAACTCTCCCCCTATCGGCAGTATCATTTTGTCTGTTTAAGTTTATTAAAATACATTTAATTTTATTGGAAAAAACCTGTTTCATTTAGTTACGTTACTTTTACAATTTCAAAGAAATTTTTAATTTTAAAGTGTTATAAGAATAACTTTAAGGGCTTTAATTACAATTAAAACATTATTATATACACATACAGTCTAAATATTTCTTTACTTAGAATTAGAAATGCATAAGCATTCGTAAGATAATTAAAATAAGTTAATTATCGTTATAAAGAAACTAGGCCGATCATGAAAGATAGATTTTATCGATTCCTGGTTGTTCTTTAGATCCTTTATATTGTATCAGGGCGCATTTGAAAAACACATTAATCATTTAATCGTATCATTAAAACAATTACTTTGCTTGTTTCAACAGGATTGTGCTGGTTCACTAATCAAAAAATAATCATCAAGAGCCTATCTAATTAACCAGACATCATTCAGCTATTTAGGTTTATGAAGTGAAGTCATCGTTACATCCTGGACCTACAGTTAAATCATTGAAGGCTCATCATTAAATTTGATTGAATAAATGAACGGAAAAGGCGTTACTTGAAGTTGCGCAATCTTTAAAAAAGTATTTCAGAATTCGTTAATTCAGACGTAACTTCAGAGAGAGAATTAACTTTATTTTTATTCATATTGATTTATAAAATGATGAAACTACTTATTTCATTTTCAAGCGAAATTCCATGAATTTTTTTAAAAACTTATGTAATTGAAAAATTTAAAGTTCTCTGTAGATTTATGTTCAACATTTGTTCAACACTAATTAGGGGATAGCTTAACAGATGAAAGCTGTTGAAAGACATTTGTATATACTTTTCGTATATGATAGAGAGCATTCAAGTATCATAAGTGAGAAGACCCAAAAAAATTCCAAAGATATGCATATATGAAGAAAAGCAACATCTCCTTTCTTGTCATTTTACTGAGATAATTCCTATTTTCAGCTTGAACATTTGTCGGAGTAGGTTCTAGTGAATAGCGGCGGCTTTAAGAAGGATTTATGGAATTTTGCATTTATCCTCCTTAAAGCCCCAGCTATTCAGTAGCTCCATGTTGCTTCCCGTAAGGACAAGGTAATTGCGACGGACATTGATGCAATATGACCACATTCTCTCTCACTGAGTAAATAAGCTCTACGGATTGGAACGTGACCATGTCAATCAGTGAATTACAAAGTTCTAAGATGTGGTGTGGATGTGGAGAGGAGTGTGCCAACTCAGGTGTAACCTCCTCATGGTCATGTGATAAGGCCACACTTGATTCATTAAATTATGAGGAGCTTGGCAACAGGGGAGTACTCCTTTAACTTTAAGGTACAGTCCAGGGCCTCTCAGTTATTTATTTGCGGCACGTGATTATGAATCACTATCTCTGAAAATTTTTTCCAAAAGGACATGATGGATCGATTATTAAGCTGTCTATGTGATTTGAAAGCACCCACCCCACTAGACAAATATACATAATGCAGAAATAGGACTTCTAGCTTCCATTGTTCAACAATGACTTGGATCGAATTCGAACTTCCTCACTCTAAAGAGAAAGATTTTCTGATTAAGCCACGATAAATTTACAGCATATATTTCAACACATCAATTTAATATTTTGCCTTTTGTTTTATTGTGCTTTTTACTCGATATTTCTGCATATTTATCCTGTTAATGGCCCTGAATTTAGTAATAGCCAAGAGTCTTGTATTTTAAAAATATCGATCAATACATGAAGTCGATTCTTGATTTAGCACAGCTAATTTATGCACCCACGTTCCACATCAGCAAAGGGGCGAATAATTCTTTGAAAGTTTGACATGAATAAGCTCTTTTAAAACGGTGTATTTTGTTGATGCCAAGTATAAGACCAGTTACTGAACATGGAAAAATCGACTTGTTTCATATTGACTATATCAGTAAACATAGTATAAATATGGAAGGTCTTATTAGGGAGTTTCTTACAATGTACAATCTGGTTACTTACAATGTAGAATATGATTATTAGATTTCCGAAAAAAAAACAGGGTTTGCATTTGTGTGGTTTTTTGTGAGTCGAAATACAATCTAAAGATGTTTGCTAAATGATGTTACATTTCATTAATATGAAGTATATTTCATTTCTCTGTTCCCCAGTTTAACACTCGAATGGAAAACACAAAAATTGAGCGACAAACAAATCAAATCAAAATAAAAGTATAAAAATCCAGGAATAAAACAATAATATGTTTGACATGTTTGTGTATCCATATTAAAGTACAGAATTTATGAATTCACATCAACATTGAAATTATCGATTGAAAACTAATTAATAAAGAACTCATTTAATTATTAAATCAATTAATATACGTAAATTATAAGATTTTTGAAAAGAATACACAGCATTGCATACATTTGTTAATTAATGAATTATTTTGTAATACACATAATTTAAGAACTCATTATTGAGTAAAGCTACATTGAGCAGATAGAAAAACAATTTATGAAGTTAATAAATTGTACTAAAATATTTAATGTAATTAATTAATCACCTTCGGTGAAAGAAACATGAGTAAATACAATAATTATTTAAAATATTATCAACAGTGAATTAATAAATTTAAATTTGATACCTTTTATGAAAAATGTTTGTATTATTATTATTTTTATTTATTTATTTATTTATTTTTCTGTGAAATTGTTATTATAGTGGCAAACTTTTTTTAAAGTCAGTCATTGGTTTGACGAAAAAATTATTATGAATGAGGAATAAATTGGATTGAAAAAACCTCCAGAATCTCTTAATTTAAATCAAAGCAGTATTTAAGTTCGAAGATTGTGCCTTAAATTCCATGAACAAAAAGTATCATGAATCAAAACATAAATTGAATTAAACTAAGCCAGCGTAAGTTAACAAAGAAGTACTTAAGTTTAACTACATGCATTCGTTTTGATATATAATACTTTTCTACATAATCAAAAGAAATACTAAGCAATACTTAAGTTATAACTAATTTAAGTTATATATTACTAAACACTTTATTAATTTAATGTTTCTAGATAAGTTTATTAAATAAATATATAAGTTTCTTCTTTTAAAATGTTTTCATTAATTATTTTCCTTTTAGTTAGTGTGGATTGCCATACTGATCCAGAATATATAATAGTGAGTGTGCATACTGATGTTCAATTCGAAGGACTGGTGTACGTGTCGGATAGGTACGGCGACTTCAACTGTACGGCCTTCGGTACGAAGAATGACACCACAGTGCTAAAAATACCTTTAAAAGGCTGCAGTACCCACGAGGTATTTATTAATTAGAACAATATTATAAAAAAATGCCTTTATTTCTTCATTAATGAAATTCCATTGTTTGGAACTTACTTTATACACTACTGGCCATTAAAATTGCTACACCAGGAAGAAATGCAGATAACAAAATGATATTTATTGGACAAATATATTATACTAGAAATAACAAGTGATTAAATTTTCAAAAAATTTGGCTGGATAGATCCTGACAAATCAGTACCCAGAACAACCCCCTCTGGCAGTAATAACAGCAGTTATACGCTTGGGCATTGAGTCAAACAGAGATTGGATTGCATGTACAGGTACAGATGCCCATGCAGCTTCAACACGATGCCCCAGTTCATCAACCGTAGTGACTGGCGTTTGGGGACAAGCCAGTCGCTCGGCAACCATTGACCAGACGTTTTCTATTGGTGAAAGATCTGGAGAACATGCTGGCCAGGGCAAAAGCCGAACATGTTCTGTATCAAGGAAGGTCCGTACAATACCGGCAACATGCGGTCGGGCATTATCCTGCTGAAACGTAAGGTTTCGCATGGCTCGAATAAAGGGTAGAGCCACGGGTCGTAACACATCAGAAATGTAGCGTGAACTGTTCAAAGAACCGTCAATGCGAACAAGAGGTGAGCGAGACGTGTATCCAATGGCACCCCATGCCATCATGCCAGGTGATGGGCCAGTATGACGATGACGAATGCACGCTGCCAGTGTGCGTTTACCACGATGCCACCAAACACGGATGCGACCATCATGATGCTGTACACAGAACCTGGATTCATCTGAAAAGATGACGTCTCGCCATTCGTGCGCCCAGGTTCATCGTTGATCACACCATTGAAGGCGCTTTTGTCTATGACGCAGCGTCAAGGGAAGCCGCAGCCATGGTCTCCGAGCTGAGAGTCCATGCTGCTGCAAACGTCGTCGAACTGTTCGTGCAGACACTTGTTGTCTTCTAAACGGCCCCGTTTCTTGACTCAAGGCTCGCGACGTGGTTGCACGATCCATTACAGCCATGCGGATAATATGCCTGTCTTCTCGGCTGCTAGTGATAGGTGGCCGTTGAGATCCCGCATGGCGTTCCGTATTACCGTCCTGAACCCATCGATTCCATATTCTGCTAACAGTCTCGACCGACGCGAGCAGCAATACTGCGATTAGATATAACGCAATCCTGGTACGCTACAATTCAACCTTTATCAAAGTCAGATACGTGCTGGTACGCATTTTTCCTTCTTACACAAGGCATAACAACAACTTTTCACCAGGCAACAACGTTCAAATGCAATTTTTGCATGCGGAACCGGCTGAACAATTTCCTCATTTAAACACAATGTAGGTATCTCTACTGGCGCCTGCTTCGTATGAATGCGCTGAAAAGCTAATCATTTGCATATCACAGCACCTTCTTCCTTTCGTATAAATTTCACGTCTGTAGCATGTCGCCTTCTTGGTGTAGTAATTTTAATGGCTAGTGTACATATTATATAATTTATACAAATTATCAAAATCTTTATTGATTGATTAGTCTGTCATTTCATGGTCATTGGTTTGATATATGAAACATTCTAGAATAAATCTACAGATTATGTCTTAAAGTGGATTCGGAGCCATAACAAACATTTATCAATGTGGTGGAAGTCAAAATTACTGACTGATATGGAAGACCAGAACTCTTGGCTATGAGCATTTAAAAACTTTTGTTTAATGTTTTTAGACCATAATATAAGCTTCTTCTTTCGTACATTCAGTCATCAATAAGGCTTCTTTTTTCCAATATTTGATCTATCAGTTTCAGTTTCAAAATTCATTTATAGTTTTGTTGTGAGAAAATTATATTTTAGCGTAAAAAGTATTATGCAAAGTCTATGTATTTGTAGTATATTGAGCGCTTGTTTTATTTACAGAAACATCCGGGCTTATTCATGAGTCATGTGACTGTACAGCAACATCCAATGATAGTGAGCGCTGGTGACGGAGAATATGAAGTGGGATGCAAACTTTTTCATGGGGATTTGCAAGTGGATACAGGAAACAGGATAGACGTCGGGTAACAAAAATTCTTTTGTGTAGTCTAAAAAAATGTATCTTAATAATTTATTATTGTGTCTGCATCTCCAGGATTTAAAAAAAATTATTAAACTCAAACTCAAAAGTTAATTGCATGATAATTGTGGGAATCTTTTGAAATGGTAATTAATTTCATCTGTATCAGGAAGATATGTGATATTGTTCTTCGAAATTATATTATTGGGTTGTCCGGAAAGTTCGTGCCGATATTTTAGAACAATTAAAACGCAGCTCATTTAAATATTGATATATAATTATTAAATAATACAGGTACCATTCTGCTCCACTGCCTTTCTCCATCTTTTGTGAAGCTTAAGAATTCCGATCTTCTAGAACCTCTCAGATTTCTAGGCAAAAAATTTGTCCAAATGGGTTTTGATCTAAACTAAAGAGTCGAAATTTTTCCCCATCCAGGGAAATCCTTCATCCAATATCCTCGCCATAAACAGGGCATATTTTATTTGCCACTTGAGTAGCATTTTTGTCCTTTTGGAAAAAGAAAAGCATTAAATGCCTATAATGCACTTTATTTGCCACCATATTCTAAGGCGTACAAAACTGATAAAAATTAACGAATCGTAACCAAACTTTTTTCCAAATATAGCAGAAGTTATCTCTTTTAGAATATGCACACATATCATGGCACGAACTTTTCGGACAACACAATATTTTTTGTTAATAAAGCATTTTAGCAAGGAGAATAATACCAGTGCATTCAATAAAATTGAATATTAGGATTACAGCTAAAAAAATTAACAGTGTGAAAATACCTTATTATTATTATTGTATAGGTCATAAAATTACCTATATGACATATTTTTGAAAGTAGAAGGTTCATGAAAAGTTTCCCTTCTGTGATTTAGTGAAAAATTAAATGATAATATGTATGCAGCAACATTTACAATATACTTCAATAGCGTTGTAATAAGTGAAATCAATACCAGTTTGCCAATCCATTTGACATCGTTACACATATCGTATTTCCCTACAGATCCTATATCTCTTTCTGAAATCAGTCACTAATACAAATTTTACTATATCACTGCATGTACCACAGTCTATCACAAAAATATGAGCTAATCAAATTAGTGGTTAGATTATACTTTAGGGTGCCCCTTTGATTCTTGCCAAGTCATGATCGCGATTGATCGCCAAGCTGGGCAAAATCGAATCGTGTTCTGATTGGCTTAGATCCAGTCGAGGCTCTGATTGGCTTATGGATTTAGGATTTTAAAAATCCATCGGACGTTGCGTTATTTTTGAATGTTCAACTATACCTGTTAGCACTGTATTCGGTGCGAACAGGAATGGGGCCAAAAAAGTCACCACGTTCGCCAAATGGCACCCTAAAGAATAGTTTTACCAAATTAGTTATTTTAGAAATTCAGAATTGGTGTTTGACTTTGATTTCAAGTAGAACGATGTCATTAAAACCCTTTTGTATGAATTCGTTGGTGATAGCCAAAAACTCGTCAAGTTTATATAGTTTAATGTGAAATATCTATTTCTCTTTCAAAATTTATAGTAAACGTGAAAAAACAAATTAGTGTTGATTAATAATGAAATTGAGGATCGAAGCTCAGATTTATAAATAAAAAAATAAAAAGCTAAGAACTGTAATGAATGAAAAATAAAAGTTCAGCCCGTTTTCCAATGTTCACCGCAATGTTTTTATATAATAACATAGAAGTCTACGGTAGATATAAACAAAATTTTATAATTTGTCAGAAGAATGTAAAAAAGTAGCCAAAAGGTTTGGAGTCTCATGCCAAAAAGACCATAAAATATCTATTTCCATTAAAATTAATGGGTGTTACTTGATCGATAATTTTATCGAAATTAAGTTACATGCAGATTTTCGAAAATACGCTTATCAAACCAATTTATAGGTCACTCAGAGTTTCCTGAGGACTGGATATGCAACATGAGAGATAGTTCGATTTCCTCGTCGAGTAAAGCTTATGATTACAAATTCATACAAAATAATTAGACACTGAGTGTACACAATAATAAAAATACGCTGGGGGGGGGGGGGGCTAGTTGTTCACAAAGGAGTAAGAAGAATTGTAGATTGATATTTATAATCGTTTTTTAGCATTATATAACTAAATGTATGCTCCTTTTTGAAATTCTGTAGCAAAATTTATGAGAAAAATTTCTGCCACTTAATAGGTGCATAATATTAAAATTGGAAATTCTATCTACACAAATGGCAGGTTTCGGTTTACACACGGTCAATAAAATCGAAACAATTTTATTGAAAGAAATAATATTGTTTCGATTTCTATGAAAATTCTCCTGATCTTATCAAAAGAAGCCCTCCGTGATCTAGTAACATGGCCAGACAGATTAAAAATTGATCCTAAGTTCGATATCAGTTACTGTCAAGCAATGGCAAGTAGGTTTCTGTTCATGTGTGTCGGGATGGGTGTTTCCATGTTTTCTCCTTGAGGAACTTTAGGCGGTAGAATGAAACATTTTTTGAAGGACAAAATGTGATGTATATAAAAAGCGTCTTATAATAATACTCAGCTGGTGGGCTATCCGCTATGCAATGTCACACAAATCTCAAGGTTGCTTGCTTAGGTTTAATGGTTCTAGGTCCGAAATCGGATAGGTAGTGTTCACACAACTCTCAAAGATAATACAGCTATTTTTTTTTAAATATTGATATTTTTCTTATTTCATGTATTTTTAATATTAAAATAACTTTCATGGGTACCAATCAAATGCTTCACAGTGCTATAGAACATACTTGTTACAATTTTTTGAAAATTGTTATTAGGTTTAATTGTATTCACAGATGTGAAATATTTTTTCATAGCTGACATACATCACAGAATAATTTTTTTTGTGATATATTTATTATTTTAAAGAAGACTAAAAATATTTTACTAAGCCAAAAATAAACTTCCTTGAAACAAATTTCAAAAACAATGTTAATCGTTCATTGAAGTTATAATTATGACACAGAAGTAATTCCTAAACACGAAATAATGTAATGCGAATGCTTTCATACGTGAGTTCTTTTTTCGGTTTGAGTTTATCCCTCATAAACAATGTCTGCCCGTGTTATTAATTATAGAAAATTTCATTTTCCAATTGGAAAATCTATTTTCATCGCTATGTCAATCATTCCATAAGAAGAGAGATTGGGCACAACTTCTTGAATACTGAATGACTTTTTCCATGGGTATTTGTAAAGGGCATTCCTTATAGACAAAAAATATCTACCATTAGCGAATTAAAAATATGATTAAAATGACAATAGCTGATATGCTTGTCTGCACTTGGCATGAAATCGACTTCCGCATCCATTGTCCCTAAAATTGCACGCACATGGAATTTCATGGATAGTCATAAAACATTTTAGATCCATGCAAATACTATTGTTATTAATCTGAAACTACTTCATCATTATATGAACTATTAAATATAATACGTCAGACATACTGCGTAATTAGTCAAGTAGATATGCTGTATAATTTCATAGAGTTATTAAAAGTACACTGAACACCAGTTATTTTACTCAAATGATGGGATAAATAAAATTATCTACAATATAATTAATACATTTGTGTCGCTTATAATTTTATGATAAACTCTTTCAGGAGTTTATATTACAAAGGCCCGATGATAGATTATTATTTAAGGAATTAAAATATGTCAGACATTCAGTAGACATACTGTATAATTTTATTGCAATTATTAAAAATATACGGTACACCAGTTATTTTACTCAAATGATGTGATCAATAATAATATCTAAAATATAATTAATACATTTGTCGTTTATAATTTTATGGTAAACCCTTCAGAAGTATATATTACCAATGATAAATCATTATTTTATGAATTAAAATATGTCAGACATTCAGTACATACTGTATAATTTTATTGCAGTTATTAAAAGTATACGGTACACCAATTATTTTACTCAAATGAAGTGATATCTAATTAATATATTTGCGTAGTTTATAATTGTATGGTAAATCCTTTCAGGAATTCATATAACAAAGGCCCGATGATGACTTCTGAGTCACCCGGCCCGGAAGTTAAGCTTCGAATATATGACTTCGAAAATGACATTTTCGTGGACACTGTCAAGTTAGGGCAAGTTGTGGAGCTGGAAATCACCATTAGAGATGGAAGTAAGTCACTCTCTTCATTTTTCCTTCGTTTATATTGAAGATCTAAGATGAGGATTTTCCAAACTTTTCCACTTTTAAGACAGATCCCTTAAAAAAAATGGTTTTTATCATTAAGTCATTCATATTTTGTTTCTATGATATATATATTTATATATATAAACATAAGACATTATTGTAGTTGCACTTAAAATATTTAAAGATAGCAGTTTGACGGTAAGGATTTACTTTACGGTCACTATTGGGGACTTTTCCAAAAAGTCGCCAAAAATATCACCATTTTTCATAAGCGAGGTTTAAAAATAAACACAATATTGAAAAATATTTCCTGATTGGTTGGAATCCCTCATCTGCATTCGGATCTAATTGGTCGGAATTGGTTGGGTTGCCAGAAAATGTTATTTTATCATCAAATGTAGAAAATCGGGCCAACAGTGACCGTACTGTAAGTCTCAGCCCAGATTGAGTATAAATATGTACAGAACATTAAAAAAAAATAGTACATTAAGATCATGTTTTATTATTTTTACAAGCTATTTTCACTTCTAATTTTATTATTTTTACAAATAAGATCTTAAAAAGAGAGATTGTAACAGCACTCAAATTCAATTTCAGTTGATGCAGTGGCTGTGTTTGATGAATCTATGCAAAACTGCTTTTATCACCATATGGTACAATAATTAAAATGGAGAATCTAAAAATATATTTTAATTTTTATTTTATAATTAAGTATATAATTTTAATACGATACTTGTGGTTGATCCTTGTTGTGATTCCAGCATACTTATGTACCGAGCCCTGAGTTGGGTTCTACCAAGTCGGTGGTTGCAGCCGGGTATACCCGTATATAAAAAATGTTTATAAACACTTTTTAATCAAGAAGCAGGGACTAAGCAAAAGAGCTCCCCCCCCCAATACTTGACTTGCCATCCCCAGAGGTATTATTTGACTTGGAGTACATTGCGACTACGACCTATTTAACGTACCCCTGCACTTTTAGTGAATACGATGGATTATAGTTGAGCCGGGATTCGAACTGATTGCATTCCAATAATGAGATAGACGCTTTAATCAACGATTGACTCTAATGAGATTAAAATAAGATAAGAAAATATGTGCCTCTAATTTTTCAAAAGTACCTACAAGCAAGTTTCGATTGCGATAATAATAGTATTGTTCATATCATAATTTAGTAATAGTGACATTTTACGAAAAGATTAATTAAATTGGGAAGTATGATAATTGTTATGAAATGCTTTTTTTTTCAGGTTTATTTGTATATTATTCATATATTTTTAGTCTTTTATGTTCATTTGTAATCTCCTTATTATATTTCCTTATTTTTTCTATATGCATATTTTCTTAAATACATGTTAACTTTGATAAATATCAGCTACATATTGAATAAAGATGGAAAGTATAATACTAATTTGATCACCGATTTTGTGAACTGGTGCTAATTTGCTGTGCTAAATATTTAGTAGTAATGGGAAGTAACTGATGACTTGATTATAACTGGTTATTTTCATTAACCGCTAAATGTTATGTTAAATTTGATAAATAAAGTATTTGATTTACTTCTTGATAAATAAAGTACTTATTTGTATTATACATTACTTCTTATAGGAAAGTATCAAGGCAGTGTTTCAGATTGCGACGCTTACAATAACAATGGCACCCGATTTCCAGTTGTCAGAAATTTGTGAGTACAGATCAGTTACATGTTTTCTTATTATATTTTTATAAGCTCTTCTTACTTTTAATATGAAATATTTCTAGTTGTGAGAAATTCAGATATTAGAAAAGTTTTGAAATACATCTCCGTAGATATTTCTGTTTGAATTTCTGAAAATTTTTGCTTTATTTATGAAGTTCTATATTTT
Organism: Latrodectus geometricus; assembly: GCA_026290005.1. Taxonomy (NCBI): domain Eukaryota; kingdom Metazoa; phylum Arthropoda; class Arachnida; order Araneae; family Theridiidae; genus Latrodectus; species Latrodectus geometricus. The sequence goes on along the minus strand of JAPDSC010110952.1, from coordinate 44,589 downwards.
TGGAATGTAATTATTGTAAGTTGAAGGAGAATTAGTGTTATACATTTGATTGAGTGGAACTTTGAGATAAATAAAAAAATGATAGCATTCTGATATATAGTATTAGTTTGGGGGAAAAGTTATCCATTATTTTTTCGGTAGACGTCTGTAGTGATCGCTATCTCGTGAGGTATCTATCAAACAATTTCAGATTTATGCTCGTTGGAACGGTGACATTTGACACTAAAATATCCTCTTGCGGTTTTTTGTTTGATTAATTCAGTTACGAGTAAAAGGTTTTAAAATGGAAGACAACAAACAGAAAATTCGATACATTTTCGTTTTTCTCTTGTAACGGCGAAAAAGATAGCCGGGTGGCTAAAATTGTGAAAGGTGTTTATCGTCCTATATAAGACTGTAACAACCAGTTACGTACAATTTTGGTTTCGTCGATTCCGTTTGGGTATTTGGATGCTAAAGATGCACCTCGCATGGATACAACATCGTCGAGAATGTCTATAAAATATTAAAAATTATCAAACTTGACAGCATGTCATCAGTCGTAGCTTCGCACAAGACCTAAAAATCTACATGAAAACTGTTTTAAATTTTTTTACAAAGCGAATCTGAAAGAAGTTACAAAAAGTTCACGTAAAAATAATGGATTTCTTTTTCCCCAAACTAATATAAAAACAAATTTATAAGAAGTATCCAAATTTGGCCGGTATTTACGTATTACCGCCACCGCAACTGCAGATTTGGCGGTTCTTAAGTGCCGCAAATCAATACCTAACACTTTTGCGAATCATAAATTATCTAAAACACTTTATTTAAAATCCAAATACTTTCAACAATCAAAACACTTTATATAAAATCAAAGTAGTCAATCGGATTTAGGAGAAAAATAGGCTGATATAGAGTTTAATTTAGATTCCAAACAGTCTCTGTTTTCTTTGACCTGATGTTGTCGGCATATGAACTCTGCTAAATAAGATTGTAAATGATGTCTTGCTGTTCCCATGTGTCTCTTATTTCTACATATAGCACTCCCCCACATTGTCTCAACTGTTTGTGTATGAACTCCTGCACGAGGATCAATAAAAAATTATATTCATGATTAACTTTAGTATGTAGGAATCCTTCTATTCTATTCATTTGATAACCTTTCGAACTGTCAGAATAAATTGTGCTACCATCTTCAATGTTTTCAATAATTTTAATAAGATCGAAGTAGATCAATTCTATTAGGAACAGTGATAGCAAATAAATCATTTGTTTCTCTACATATACCATCAAACACCCACTGTTCGGGTAATACTTGATCACAATTATATTTATGCTTTGTAAACAAGCTTTCATTAATGTCCACAATGCAATCTGGTCCTCCTACCTTTTAGTTTAGCTTATTCTTTTTATCCAAGACACATAATTCACGCATGGAATTGTTCCAATCCTATAAATCAAGTTGCTTTTCACGAAATTTAATCGTCAAATCCTCGCACCAGTAGTTCAAAGCTGAACAAAATGGAATTCTGCTTATTTTAAACCAGTTGTCTTTTCTAAGTCCCACTCACTGATAACACTGTCTTAAATTGCATTTTCAAAACGAATGTTTATTAAAATTAAGTTTTATATCTTGCAAATTGGTACCTTTTCGGGATTTTTTTTTCTTTGTTGTAAAATATTTTGCTACTGAAAAAAATAAAATTGTATCTTCTTCTGTTTTTGTAAAAATCCAAAGATGCATTTTCGTAGCACTGAAAATTGGTTTCAGAGAACAGCAAACAAGCAAAAAGGAATCTAAAAGATAACTGTGAGCGAACAACAGGATTGCTCTTTATTGGCACTTCAACTCAACCTCCGTTGTGGTGGCGCAGAAGTTGAGGGCAAAATCCAATAAATTTTGTTAAAAACAAAATTTATTTAGTTGTTTAAAAGCAAATAGTGTTTATTTTTATTTTAAATATTTTAAGCATACCATTTATTTTACGAATTCTCAATCGTTAAGTATTTTAAAAATTCTCAATCTTATATAACGTAAGATAATTTTTTAGCTTATCGTCGGTGGTTAAATTTATATGTGTTAAACATATCGTAGTTTTGGTTTGCGCATGTTGCAGATTTTAAGGAGTATAATAAAGCGCAAAATCTTTGCCTCAAATTTTGTTCTAATAACTCCAAGTTATCATAATTTCTTTTCATGTCTCATATAATACTACAATAGATCAAAAACTCTATAAATATATTGTAAAATGTGCGTTTATCAATAATAATTATGAACATATCTGTAAGAGCCGTCCTACTAACTAAAGAGTTTAAGTGGACAAAACGATATTTATTTGACGCAACATTAAAAAGGAATAAAGGCAGACCAAACGGCAGGTCTGTCTGCCACCTTCCTTTGTTACAGCTACTCTCTTCCAAAATTACATAAACAATTCCCTCAGTTGGATAAGTGAGAGCGCCATCTATATTATAAAGGAAGTCTTAACATACTTCCCCAGGCTAAAATGTTAATTTCAAAACAATATCATAAATTTACATTACAATATATCGTGACATTATGTAAATAATTAACTTCAAAAATTTGATAAGTTTAATTACTTAACATTTGACAACATCAAACATTATGCAATATAATAAATACACATTACAATATACATAAGATATATGTAAAATATATGACGTACGAATAATATACAATTCAATTTTTTGTTGCATTTTGAAATACGATCAATATCTTTCAATTTACGGGTAAAATAAACTAACATTTCGTTTCATAATTGTACCATTTGGCAATCTAAAACTTATTTTTGAGTCATTACCCAGAAAGAGAGAAAAAAAAAAAAAGAATTCTTGTTTTTTTATTTATTTACTTTTGTGAGATAAAAATGTCAATACTAAGAAAGATTACTTTCAGTGTACTGAGTAGGGTGATTCTGAATGCATAATATTAACTTAGTACTTTTATTTAGTAATGTAATTTTAATATATGATTTTAAATTTATCACAGTTTTATCGAATGAAGTTATCTTACAACAAGATTTTAAACTTACCATATCGCGGCATTTACTTTTCTTTAGTATGTTTGAGCAAATATTTTATCTTGATATCTTATTATATGATATCTTGATATCTTTCTTTTTATGACATGGCTTGAAATAAGTTTAAGATAAATGCATTTCTGAAAAAAACATGTATTCTCTTTACTTATGTATATATATTTCAAAAAATGAATTTAATATTTCTTTGTAAAATATTTATGAATAGAATTGTCTTTTTAAAAGAATGTTGTATAAATATTCATAAAATATAGAAAAAATATAGAGTGTTATTTTAATATTATAATTCTATTGGAATATTTGGAAAATATATTTTTGTAAAAATAGTTTTGGATAAAATTGTTTTTAAATGCTAAGAAACATTCTTGAGAAACCACAGTATAAATATATATTGTATTATTTATACCTTACTGGAATCATTTACTTCCAATTTTTCAATCTTCCCAACATGATAGGCAGATTGTTTAAGCATTTTAAAATAATTTTTCTTTTTGTTTTTAGCAGTTTCTTATTAAGTCTGGTAAATTTCGACTAGCTTCTCAATTGTTGTTTGGAAAGAGAGCCATTGATCAATTTTAAGAACTTTTTGTATAAAATGGCTTAAAGCTTCTTTGATTTCGAAAACTATATTTTGAGATTTCACCTTATTATTATATATATAATACACATTATATCAACAAAGTTTCCGGAAAGAAAACTTTGAGGTTTCTATATCATTTCTTTTTGTCTTCTTTATAATATTTTGCCATTGGCGCTTTTAAACAAATTTTATTTCATCTAATGTTGATTCAAACACGTAATTTTGATGCTTATAAATCACACATCTTTAAGTTTACACCATTTGTTTGGTCTATTCGGGCAAAGCATGGATTTACGTCTAAATAATACATAAATAAGCTTGAACACTTTTATATTCACCATAATTGTTGTTTTTTTTTTTCTTTAAAATCATAAAAGTCGAAGTTTTTTAAGATATTTACTGTATTACCTTATCACTTTGTAGAACATCTCTTTTGTAGAAATTGAAAGAACGAATGAAAAAAAAATGAAAGAAGTAATGAAACGACAAAATTTTTCACGCTCATTCCATGTAACTAAAAAAATTAATTCTCTTCATTTTTTTAGGTTTGAAGGTAATTTGCTCCTTTTGAATTTTATTGTTTGATTATATTTCGCAAACATAAATTAATTTAATCAAGATTTTATTAAAAATTGTTCGGTTGAATTAATCGATTAATTTTGATTTATTTTGTGCAACGTATGCATTTGGAAATTTTTGCGAGAAAGTGAGAATCGTGCATACATATTTCCTAAGTAGAAATAAATGTTCGATTCACAATATCTACAAATACAACATGTCTAATATATCGCACAAAAATTTAAGCTTAAATAAAAAAAAATCTTATTTAAAAAAATGGGATTTTAACATTTTATCTGAATGGTTAAATGACTATCTATGACTATGGAATATTACTTAATAAAATACCAATCTTTAAAAAATGTTATTTTCTTGGATTCGCGCCGTTAAGAAGTCTCTTTACTCTGAAGCGTTCAGATGATTTAAATACTGTTCTGTTTATAATTTGCGAAAGGTATATGAATGGAATCATAAAACTTCTGCTTGTCATCTTTCTACAGATATTCATTCCATTTGGCGAGTTCCATGTAGAACTTTCGAACAACTGAAAGTTGTTCTCTTTTCATGACGTATCCTATAATCCGCGTTCCATTCGAGCGCCTGCAATTCGCACGGAATATCGTGAAGACTATACTTGCGTGTTCAGCAGTGTGTGTTACTTTTCTTTGTGTGAATTCATTAGAGAGGCTGGGTCCTTTAGTCCTCCACACAAAACTTTGACCTTGCGCGGCCGCCCCGACAATACAGACCTAAAATGAGCCCGCGCTGATTGGCCTGTTTCGATACAAAGCGATGAAACCCGTTTCTTTTTCATTCTCTCTCAGGTAATAGGCATTTTTATGACAAGAGCTACGTAGGCGGGAGATAGAGATTTACTCTCATTTTCTTGGGTTTTATCTCTTCTTTCAGGATGTCTCACTCCTCGAAATCGGAAGGTAATTTTTCGATCCTCTATGCATTATTAAGTTTATGAACGGTAAAGTTCGAAATTTTTTTTTTTCGTTTCCCCTCAGTTTGGCAGCGTTAATAAGCTCCAGAACATTTTTCAACTGTTAATTATCTGCTTCCTTTCGAAACTGTCTGCTCTTTCGTTTGAAATATGATTTAGTGAATTGTGATCGCGAACAGAAGAGAACGCGTCACTCCATGTTTTGCTCTTGGATAACAATGAGTTTCGCCTCTGAGATTTTTATTAGTTCTTAAGTGGTAAGGAAAAAAAAAAAATGATTCTATGAAGCTGTTGTTGCATTTCCAATGTGGTAGTGAGTTTTTTTGAACAATAAATATTACGTCAGGGACAAAAACAATGAAACTCGCGACGACTGGTGCAAGAATTTATCATTCGGTAATGAACTAAGCCTTTTCTCTCGTTTTATGGTACTTCATTCACTGATGTTGGAAAGGTTGTGAAGTTAAAGTTTGTTTGGCCGCATCTACTTACAACGAAACTTTTAATAATTTCAAAATTCTGAATGCTGATTTATTCGTGGATTTTTTAAGATTTCTCTTGATTTGTGTGTGGGATTATTTCTGCTATTATGGATAAATTATTTTTGTCCGGAACTTTCAAGGAGTTCTTGAAACCTCGAATTTTCGTGACAGATGGTGCAACCTTCCGACTTCATTATCGTCTGACAGCTTTGGCTTTGACAGTTGGAAGCATTCTAGTGTCAGCCACTCAGTTCTACGGGGATCCGATACAATGTATTCAAACCGATGATGTTCCAAAGAAACTTCTCAACACTTACTGCTGGGTTGAGGGGACGTTCTCGCTACCTAAAGCCCTGGATAAAGAAGTTGGTGTGGAGGTAGTATATCCGGGAGTTGACCAGCGAGATCCTGGAGATGAAGCAGTTTACCACGCTTACTACCAGTGGGTGTGTTTCGTCCTCCTCTTCCAGGCCATACTATTCTACTTGCCGAGACTCATCTGGAGAACATGGGAAGGTGGTCGATTGAAGAATTTGCTTCAGAAGTTGAACTGCCCAGTGTTAGAACACTCGGACAAGAAAAAATGCTGCGACCATTTGGTGAGATACTTCCGAGTTAACATGCGCCATCACTCTGCTTATTCTTACAAATACCTTTTCTGCGAACTGATGAACTTGGTGAATGTCATCGGTCAGATATATTTCATGGATTACTTCTTGGGTGGAGAGTTCACCACGTATGGGATGCAAGTGCTGCACTTTGCAACATCCTCTCAGGACATGAGGACGGACCCCATGGTAAGAGTCTTCCCTAGGCTAACCAAGTGCACCTTCCACAGGTATGGTCCATCCGGCGATGTTATGAAATACGACGCTCTTTGTCTGCTACCTCTGAATATTGTGAACGAGAAAATATACATAATTCTATGGTTTTGGTTTGTAATTCTCGCTGCAACGACTGCCATTTCGATTCTCTACAAAGTGCTGCTGTTATCTTCCAGAACAGCCCGTTATTTCGCCATTCATTCCCTTGCTCGTCTCACCCCTAAAGAACAGCTTAGGACTATTGTTGTGAAAACGACCTACGGTGACTGGTTTGTGCTTTTCCTATTGGCGAAGAATATGCAAGTGCTTAATTTCAAGGAATTCCTCAATGATCTATACAACGACTTTTCCAGTCCTTTTGGGAAGAGGGATAACTGCCCAATGCCCAGCTCGTAATCAAACACGAGTTTAATTGCAAGTGAGATGTAATGGATTTCTAGATAAGTATGTGAGCAAAAATTAAATTGATTCGAAATGACCGAAAAATATCAAATGTTCACTTGCTACCATACAGGAAAACTTATTTAAAATATTTTCATCTAAAAATTTATGGCAAGTAATAGGGTGAGTTTATTTAAGTTTGTCAATAAACCATTGCTATAAATTGTCACAAATAACTGATTCTAATTTTCAAATGTGATTTGAATATTTTGAGTGTGATAATTTGTCTGACAGAGTACTTTTATTGTGGTGAGTCATTTATTTATAGTTAACGTTAATTATAGTTTGTTTTAACTCTAGAAGTATTTTCCCATAACATAATAAGTAGATCATCAAATCTTACTACATCACACGCATAATGTGGTACATTTTTATACGTAAATAAACAAAACTAAACTTTTTTAGTATATAAAAATTATGCCTATCTTAACAGAATTTTTTACTACTGTAATATTAAATGCTTAAACTTAATACTAAATTTCTTATTTAAACCAAGCATATTTTTTTTAGTAATATATAATTTAGTATTAACTATGTATTGTCATTACATTAAAAATGATATATTTAAGATATAAAAATACTGAAAGGGCTCTAAAAAGTTTTTTTTTTATTAGAGTTCGTTTAAAATTTATGTTTTTAGGATTTGTATTTTTATAGATGTTGTACAATACTGAAATAAAAAAAATTGTGTTTATATTTTTTTAATTTTTACACTATTTTATGCACGAGAAAAAGTTTCAATGAAATTCAATACAATCATTATATTTATTTATTAAAAATATGTTTTACTTGCTTGGAAATCATCAATAATTCAAGTGTATATTTTTGTATCTATTTAATTTTCACTGTACACAAACATTTTGTTCAATAAATTATAATATTATATCTTTGTTTAGAAATATTTCTTACTATTTTCATATTATTTATGATTTTTTTCCCTTTATTAAACGCGATATAACATTTTGGAAAGCTTGAAAATTAAATCGAATAATTTGTTCCATTATAAGTTACTTTGTTTAAAATATGAATGTTGCGTTGTTAAAGTATTTATTTCTTAATTAGAAATATGAATGTGAAAAAGAAAATGCTTTAATTATGGAAATAAAGTGTAAACATCTTTAGAATATTTATAACTTTTATTAAAAAAATTTTTATTATCTTATTATAATTAGACTACTTAAAATGTCATAAATATTTAAATACAAATTATGCTTTAATTAGTAGTTCATGTATATGTCATAGAATGCAGAAAAAATTCAAAATGGCTGTATTCACACATGGTCGTCAAAAATTATAAAATTGATTTTTCTTTAAAATCAATTTTACTATTTATCCATTGATATTGCATTGTTATATTCTATCAACATAAATTTGAGACCAATATCGCTTATTTGGGTTATATAAACTTTGAAATCAATTTTGAATATATCGCTACATTAAGCGATATAACTCTCAAGACTGTTTACTTTAATTAAAATTTATATAAAAGTTTGTTTTTTATTCACATGGAAAATCCTGAAATTTATCTCATGAACGTTTCATTAAGTATATATTTTATAACAAATATTTGTTATAAAATATATATTTAGATTAATTTATGTGTGATAAAATTTGTTCAGATAAAACATTCTGTTAAAAATGTATTTGTTGTTAGTCCTCAAAACGAAATGTTATTAGTTATTCCATATTTCGTAAAATATGATTTTGATTCAACTGTATGAAAACAATTCTGATACATAAATAATTAAGAATAGCAAATTTTTTTAGCTTTTAAAGTAAAATATTCCCTTTTTATTTTACTAGAATTTTATGAATGGAAAAATCTCTCACTATCTTTGATATTGCAAGAAAAGTTATCATTGGCGTATGATAATTATTAAAAATATTTTCATTTTTTAATTCGAAATATGTATCTCAGGAAGCATTTCCAGAAAACAATACATTTTAGCAACTAAAGAATATATAAAGTTTATCTTTCATGAGTTATATATTTTATTACTCATTAGAATTACAATTTTTTTAAGACTACAATTAATGTAGCATTTAAAAAATATGTTTCAATAGAATAATTTTTTTACATACATTTCATTCACATTAAATTATTTTAATAATTGAATCTATTCTATTTGTTTAAACAAAAGTATTCTTTTAGTCAATTTCAACTATATTATCAATTTATTTTTGTAATATCAATTTTATTTGTATTAACGATTTTTTTGGAATCAAAATAATAAATTTTATTACAATCATTTTATATATGCATAAGAATTAAATTATTTTAGAATTAAAAAATGTATTTCAATTTTTAAGCAAAAATACTTCTCTAAAAACTTCTCAAGGAATTTTGATTTGTTAGTTTATTTTGGAATTTAGATTGTTTTAGAATCCAAAAACATGTTTCAATTGCTTAAACAAAAATTATTTTTAAAAGGTTTTCAAATATTAATTCATTTATTATATTTTTCATGTTTTAATTTTACATATATCTCGTCTCTTCATTTCGCCATTTATAATAGCCATATAAAATAAATAAAAAGAAAAACTTAAAAATTACGTCTTTAAGAGCTTTGCTTGAAGATTTCTAGTGTACAATTAAATTCACTTTTAACACATTTCTTCAATCAAAAATCCAATTCAATATCAGGTTTTTTTAAAAATAGTTTCAATTTTAAATCAAAAATTTTTGAAATAACAATGACAATATATGAATAAATTAGACAATGATTGGAGACTACAATAGTCTAATGAGGAAATATATGGTTTTTTGTAACCAAGAGGTAGCGGATTTGATACATAACCCAGCGAAAACTATCGTGTTGAAATGGATTATTAACATTGAATGTTCTATAGGGACTGTTGTCTGACAATTGTACCGAAAGCTCTGAAAAGTCTATTGGTGTGGCGTGGGTGGTAAGGGGCAAGCTGAAGTGTCCACCACATCACTTGAATATAACTAGTAATTAAAAGGCACCTAGGTATGTTTAGGGAATTTTATAAGCCAAAATAGGTAAGCTTAATATAAAATTGAAGTAAATTTTCATTATAACTTAACTAATAGCGAAAATTTATTTCAATCATTTAATCTTTCAGAATTGAATCAAAATTGCAATAATAGTTACCATATTTGAATAAAAGATTAGATAAAGGTGTTTAGATAGTGATCAAATAATGACTCAATTCATTAACTCTTTCTATTTTACCAAGTGATTCTTTCTTTGTTTAATAGGTAACCCAAACTGGTTTCGTAGCTAAGTTACTTTTTTAAACTAAGTTCTTGTGTGCAGTATTAAATTAATCCTTGAAGAAATGGGATATTCAATATGCGCTAATCCATTAACCTTGAATAGGGAGATAATTTAAACAATGTTTTTCTGAAACATAGTAACTGATATTTTTACGAATGTATATTAATTCACTTCGGCAGTCGATTCATTGTAAAAAAAAATCTTCAAGAAACATATAAAAAATAAGTTATTTGCATTACTTGGTAAGAGAAAAAAAAACAATAATTTGTAAGAGATGCTGATGATGATGCTTTTTGCAATAAACTAATGTTACGATGTTGAAATTGCGTAATTCTCCCGTCATGTTAAAAAATAATAAAGTTAGATTGTTTCATTTTTTATTAAGTGTAGCAATATGTTGCGAAAAATTCAATGCACTATGATTACTTTTAAATATTTATCTCACCTTAGATAATATTTTTCTGCTTTTTAAGATGATTAAAAGTATATTTCTTATTACAATATTACCTTACAAAAGTGAATAGCGATAATTTAAAATTTACCTAATTAATAAAAGATTACAAGACTTTTCAAGCTCACCAAATCAAATTTTTTCGTCAAACATAACAGCCAAATTTATTGAAATTGAAAAAAATGTTAGACTTAATGTTAAGCATAGCACAAAAAAAAAAAAGGTTTCAAATCTGTATGCAAAATCTATGTTTGAAAATTAGCATTCTATACTTTTTCTCGATGAGTTAAAGGAAGTTTCGTGTCCAGATTTTGATTAGTAAAATTACATCTTTTTCTCATTGTAATCGTTATTTAATTTATTAAACCAATTAACTAAATATTTAATTATATTCTGGAATAAAATTGGAAGTGCTTTACTTGAATTATCTGACCATGATTCATTAGAATTGTAATTTGAAATTTTTACCTACAATGTAAGTTTTTATTTATTTATTTATCATAATTATTTGTTTTTTATCATTAGAAAAACTATTTCTAAGCAAATGAATTGAACTATTTTTACCTGAACTCTGACTGTTATGAAGAATCCTGCAATGTTTTATTACTCTTCAAAATAACTGATACTGCGTAGTAGATACTTAAAACTCTTTATAGCGTTTGAATATCCACACTCCCTTCAATGAGAACTTTTCAAAAATAGAAGCCCGTATGTGGAATATATAACTTCTTGTAATTTTCATTAGTAGCTTAAAACCATTAATCAAAAATATATGTTTGTTTTATTTTATTCGTAAAGTACGAATCTGTTGCAGCTAACCATGATGTTGTGAAATGAAAGAAAAAAACAGTTAATTTACTGAGAAATATAAAAACATTTTTGAAAAGAAAATTAAGATATTATTTTTATTTCAAGAAAAGAGAGAAAGAAAGAGAGAGTTACATCATTTAAAAAGCTTTATTTACGCGTAAATGCAATACTGCCAAATATTGTCAACTGTTTTTGAAATTGTTAATGAATACCTCATTAATAGAACAAATAGGTTTTTAATTGGTAGTTCAGTCAAGAAGCTCTTGAACATGACTTATTCATTGGGCTTTATACTCGAGATCAGATGATTGTGACCCATAGAAACCAAATTGATTGGTTAGTTTTTTTCAGTTCAACAGAACATAGGTTCTTTCTTTCTACTTGATTGTGAATGCTTGTAATGGTTCGATATCCATTTTAAACTTTAGTTATAAATGAATTAGCTATTTTGAGCAAAATCGAGGGAAAAATCGATCAGTCCAGGGACAGATTATCCAATGATAGGCTTAAGAATGTTGAATATCCAATGATAGAACTTAAGAATGTTGA